>JAEIIU010056126.1:5711-24902 GCA_018874675.1 Drosophila baimaii
TCGGGCGAAATCACCGACATCATCATCAAGTAAGTGTAAAATATTACGTTTTATTAACCCAATAAACTTTGTTTAGCATTTACTCTTAAGTAAATAAATAAATAAATAAGCTTTAGGCTTAGTACTCTTTTTAATTCATATTTTTTATTCACGAACTTGAACTTTAACCAACCAATTTTATTGATTTTTTAGATGGCTGACGATGAGCGCCGACCATATAGTGATCTCCATTGTTCTCATCGCCTTGGTGGTCAAGTTCATTTGCTTCGACAATCGCGATCCCCTGCCAGAGCAGCTGCGGCAGTCCGGGCCTGTGGCCATTGCCGTCAAGGCCTCTCAGACCACGCCCATTGAGGAAGAGACTAAGGATGCGCAAAAGAAGCTGGAGGAGATAAGCGCAGCTCCAGCTGTCGCCCGCACGCCGCTCTTTACCATTGAAGAACAGAGCACGGTCAATGCTTCCACGCAGACAGAGCTTCTGCCCCTGCGACAGCGACTTGTCCAGCCCATCAGGCCATCGCGACCCCTGCAGGAATGCCTGGATATCCTAAACTCCACTGAAGACGGCAATGGTCCCGCAGCCCTGACTGATGAGGAGATTGTGTCCATTGTCCAAGCCGGAGGCACTCACTGTCCCCTGTACAAGATAGAGTCTGTGCTAGATGATCCCGAGAGGGGAGTACGCATCCGGCGACAGATCATTGCCGCACGTGCCAAGATGCCTGCGGGACGTCTGGATGTGTTGCCCTATGAGCACTTCGACTACCGCAAGGTGCTCAACGCCTGCTGCGAGAATGTACTCGGCTACGTGCCCATACCCGTGGGTTATGCCGGACCTCTGCTGCTGGACGGAGAGACCTACTATGTGCCGATGGCCACCACAGAGGGTGCCTTGGTGGCCTCCACGAATCGCGGCTGCAAGGCTCTCTCAGTGCGCGGAGTTCGCTCCGTGGTGGAGGACGTGGGCATGACCCGAGCGCCGTGTGTGCGATTCCCTAGCGTGGCCCGTGCCGCCGAGGCCAAGTCATGGATCGAAAACGAAGTCAACTATCAGGTGGTGAAGACGGAGTTCGATTCCACATCACGATTCGGTCGACTTAAGGACTGCCACATCGCCATGGATGGACCCCAGCTGTACATCCGTTTTGTGGCCATCACTGGCGATGCCATGGGCATGAACATGGTGTCCAAGGGCGCCGAGATGGCGCTGCGGCGGATCAAGCGCCAGTTCCCCGACATGCAGATCATCTCGTTGAGTGGGAACTTCTGCTGCGACAAGAAGCCGGCGGCCATCAACTGGATCAAGGGACGTGGCAAGCGGGTGGTCACCGAATGCACCATCTCGGCGGCCACGCTGCGCTCCGTGCTGAAGACGGATGCCAAGACGCTGGTGGAGTGCAATAAACTGAAGAACATGGGTGGCAGCGCCATGGCTGGCAGCATTGGAGGCAACAATGCCCACGCCGCCAACATGGTAACCGCCGTTTTCCTGGCAACCGGGCAGGATCCCGCTCAGAATGTTACCTCCAGCAATTGCTCCACCGCCATGGAGTGCTGGGTGGAGAACAGCGAAGATCTGTACATGACCTGCACGATGCCCTCGCTAGAGGTGGGCACTGTAGGCGGTGGCACTGGGCTGCCCGGTCAGAGCGCCTGCCTGGAGATGCTGGGAGTGCGCGGAGCACATGCCACAAGGCCGGGAGACAATGCCAAGAAGCTGGCCCAGATTGTCTGTGCCACGGTCATGGCTGGCGAACTGAGCCTCATGGCGGCGCTGGTCAACAGCGATCTAGTCAAGAGTCACATGCGGCACAATCGGTGGGTTGGCTTATAAATTATATATAAATTATAAATTATAAGTAATCATTTTCGTTCAATTGCAGCTCCTCCATTGCCGTGAGCAGCGCCAACAATCCCCTCAACGTGACCGTCTCCAGCTGCAGCAACATCAGCTAAGATTGGGCGCTGCAGGGGCGATGCCTTCTTCCCTTTTGTACATAGAAACCAACCGGAGGACAGGTGGCCAGGCTGGGCGAGGTGCAACTGCCGTCTTTAGGTGTTATCTTGTAGTTGAGAGTGTTTCGGAAAATTGCTTGATAAATAACCCAATGGGCGCCAGGCCAAGGAACCGAGAAGCAGCGAGAATCTAATCCTCTCGAAGCCAAAGCTGTGAGCATGGGATGGGGCGATCTGTCCGCAGTTACTGCTACTTCCACTTAGATTGTACAATTCGCTATATTTTCTACCTTAACCGAATACGGAGTGGGGAAGAGCTGCGGCTCCTGGTCGTGGGTCTTCTCCGCACCCCTCAGATGCCAGATGCCAGTCATTAGAGCTAGGATATCGGGACTAGTGCAAGGGCCGAGAACTTGTATAAAGTATTTCGTAAGCGAAAAGTAGTACATAGGGTTTATATAGTGACTAAATTAAATCGTTTAATTGTCGATCGAGCACGATCGGTATAGCTTAGTTTCTGTTTTCGTTTTTAACAAAAAAATATAAACACAAAACGTAATGGATAAATGTCTTTTGTAGACGCTGCTCATGGGTTCACAAATCAGCACACTTCATTTATTTTACTTTTAATAATAATAATTATTAATAAATTATTATAATTAATTTATAATAATTCACGGCGCATCTTTTACTTAATGGTTGTGGTTGCTGTTTTATTTTTGTTTTTGTGTTTTTTCCAAATATGAATCGTATAAAAAGAAGATCGAGCGGTGGCGGCGGCGGCGGTTAATTCTGATCGGTAAACTCCTTGGCCTCGGCCTCGGCATCCTCATCGGCCCGTTCCACTGGCGGCACACGGACATCGGCACTGCTATCTGGCTGGACGAGCACCTTCTTGGGGCTCGGCTCGTTGCTATCCGCCTCGGCGGACACGGTGCCCGACGACGATGACGACGACCCCGCTGCTCCTGGAGCACCATCCTCGTCCTCATCGTCGTGGGTCGTCGACTCCGGCTGCAGGCTGGCGGCGGCGGCCTCGGAGGCCACACCGTTTTTCGCCTCCTCCACGTTGCACTCCTCGGGGTGTGTGACCTTGCGCTTGGCGATGCGCTCACTGAGCGCCTTTAGCAGCTGGGCAATGTCCGCTGGCCGGCCCATGGCCAGGAAGATCTTGACAACGCCCGAGTTGTCCATGGCGGTCAGGCGGAGCGACTTCTGGCTGGCCCGCTCCGCCACCATGGCGGCCCAGACTTTGGTGTTGACCAGCAGGCGCAGGTTGCCGGAGGTACGGAAGACCACGCGCGAGTTGCCGCGCCCGTCCTTGGCATCGTTGAGGCGCAGGCTGCCGCGGCCGCGCTCCTCCCAGTTGCTGTTGAGGAAGGCGAACAGCTTGCAGCTGACGTCCATTATGTTTATCTCGTCCTCCTCGCCGGTGAAGGTCTCCACCTCCTCGTACTTGCGCTTCTGGGCGCGGCTCTCCTCGTACTCACGGGCCACATCGTTCAGGCTCTTGGCCTCTGCCGACTCCTTGTTGTTATTGCTGCTGCTGCTGCTGGTGCAGATGGAGGAGGAGGCAGCGGCCGCCTCGCTGGTGTCTGTGGTCTGGGCAGCGTTCTGGATGACGCTGGAAAATAGTAGCTGCGACGAAGTGGATGTGGAGGAGGAAGCGGCCTCCTGGGCGCCCGATCCCGAGCAGGCTGCCGCCTCAGCTTCCTTCGGGGCCTCGGCGCTGGCCTGATCCGGATTGGGGGCAACCACGCGCTCGTGCACGTTCTGGCCGAAGACGAAGCCGCTGGTCTGGACATGGGGCATGTTGTTCTTGGCGGCTGCGAACATACTAGAGCGTTCAATGCCGTTGCTGCGCAGCTTGGTCAGCGGATCTGGCCGCTCGTCGACCTCCTCGTCCTCCTTCTCGGCAGCCTTCTCGCTGGAAGACTCGGCCACCGGGGCCGAGACCTCGTCTCCCTCCTCCTCATCGTCCTTTGCCTCCCGCAGAAAGGGATTGTTAATCAGGGCGCCGTCCTCCGATTTGTCGCTGCCACTGGCGGCGGCGGCCAGCGATGTGGAGCTGTTGGTGGATCCGCTGCTGTTGGCCAGCACGGCCGGACGGAGCACAGCCCCGCCCAAACGCGAGGCCTTCAGGGTGAAGCCACCGCGGAAACAGTTAGTTTCGACTGACGCTTCTGTGACAAGAAAAAACAAGATTCGGGTTACAGTTCGCGGGAGGTTGGCCACCAACCCGCCGTCCTTGGGGAGGGCGGGGGATCCACAGAACCTAAATCGCTAAGCACAGCACTCACCATTGTTGTCGGACATCGCAAAGCTTGCAAACCGTTGGCTATTAGCAATTTGTTAATAAAAATTGCCAAATTTTTTACAGAAAAAGAGCGTTCTCTGCCGGTGTTGTAAAGCGTCTGGTCTGTCACCGCTGCGCTATCGCTGTGCTATCGATAACCGGGCGGCTTTCTGAGCGGCATTATCCAACACTGTCTGCCCAGTGCTGTCAACTCGCCGCAGAAAAAACAAGAAATTTACAAGTCATCGACAGAGTGTTTGAGAAAAGATCGGCAATAATTGCATTGAACAAAGAGTAATATTCACCAAGAGCAGGCAACCAGCTTTTTTTAACATGGCTCAGACTCTGGAGGACAAGTCGATTTGGGAGGACGGCGAGGAGTCGCTGGGCGAGGAGGTGATGCGTATGTCCACCGATGAGATTGTGAGCAGGACTCGCCTGATGGACAACGAGATTAAGATCATGAAGAGCGAGGTGATGCGCATCACACACGAGATCCAGGCGCAGAACGAGAAGATCAAGGACAATACCGAGAAGATCAAAGTGAGATACCCCAAGGCTCCGCCAAAAAACCGCCATTAACCCATTCATGCCCTGCTAGGTTAACAAGACGCTGCCTTACCTGGTGTCCAATGTCATAGAGCTGCTGGACGTGGACCCGCAGGAGGAGGAAGACGACGGCTCCGTCACCGTGCTGGACAACCAGCGAAAGGGCAAGTGTGCCGTCATCAAAACCTCCACTCGCCAGGCCTACTTCTTGCCAGTCATCGGCCTGGTGGATGCCGAGAAACTGAAGCCCGGTGACCTGGTGGGCGTCAACAAGGACTCGTACTTGATTCTGGAGACCCTGCCGGCCGAGTATGACGCTCGCGTCAAGGCCATGGAGGTGGACGAGCGACCCACAGAGCAGTACTCCGACATTGGCGGCTTGGACAAGCAGATCCAGGAGCTGATCGAGGCGGTGGTGCTGCCCATGACGCACAAGGAAAAGTTCAAGAACCTCGGCATACACCCGCCCAAAGGTGGGAACCACAGAACTCTCCAACCAGTGTCCACTTTAATCAAGTTATTCCGTCTTATTCGCAGGTGTTCTCCTGTATGGCCCCCCTGGAACCGGAAAGACCCTGCTGGCCCGTGCCTGCGCTGCCCAGACCAAGTCCACCTTCCTTAAACTGGCCGGTCCTCAGCTGGTGCAGATGTTCATTGGCGACGGTGCCAAGCTGGTGCGCGATGCCTTCGCCCTGGCCAAGGAAAAGGCGCCGGCTATTATCTTCATCGACGAGTTGGACGCCATTGGCACCAAGCGTTTCGATTCGGAGAAGGCCGGCGACCGTGAGGTGCAGCGCACCATGTTGGAACTGCTTAACCAGCTGGACGGCTTCAGTTCCACGGCCGATATCAAGGTTATTGCGGCAACAAATCGTGTGGACATCCTGGATCCTGCTCTGCTGCGTTCCGGTCGCCTGGATCGTAAGATCGAGTTCCCCCATCCAAATGAGGAGGCGCGTGCCCGCATTATGCAGATTCATTCGCGTAAAATGAACGTGAGCAATGACGTTAACTTCGAGGAGTTGTCCCGATCGACGGATGACTTTAACGGCGCCCAATGCAAGGCTGTGTGCGTGGAGGCCGGCATGATCGCCCTGCGCCGTTCGGCCACCTCGGTGACGCACGAGGACTTCATGGACGCCATTATGGAAGTACAGGCGAAGAAGAAGGCTAATCTTAACTACTACGCTTAGGCTATAAATTTGCAGTTTAACTCTACATTGTCCGCTCCCATAAAAATAAACCATGAAAATAAACACAAACATAAGAGTATCTGTTTCACATTATATATATGTAGGTTTTATCTGATCTGAATTCTTTAGAGCCTGCTGGTATATTTAAATGTTTATAACTAACCTACATATCTGTATTGCATTTTCTTTATAAAATATTTGTATATACTTCATTGATGATCAGCGTTTTCTTCTGCCAGTACCTAAGGGGTTACATCTATTTGAGAAAAGCTTAAAAAAAATGTTTTTCAAAAACTGCTAAGAAAACTTCTTATCGAAGCCTTGAAGAGTATTTAGAAAACGTATATTCTTAAAAAGAATGTTCTTTAAAGCTGCTTCAACTGTTTTTCAGGAACCGAAATCAAAGACACTTTATTTACTAAGATGCCGCACGACATACGATTTTTTTGCACATGCATTTTTCGTGCTGGACCCAGCGTTGGGTACAGGCTCTATTGGCAGCCGACGTCTTTACGTGTCTACACGTATTCTCACGGCATCTACGTACATATGTACGCACAAAAGCGAGAGCATTATGTTTTTAGATTTATACGCTCTTAACTTTGTGAGAGCGTAGAGAACGCGATTTTTATCAGGAACAGAAAAATTGCTGGGATATGGCAATTTAAATGTATGGTCGTTACTGATCTTAGTACTTCTAGCATCTTTGGTTAGAATTTGAAATGCAACTGAGCATAATTTAAAAAAAAACCGTCGTAAATTTTCAGAGTAATAACTTCAGTAAGCAAATTGATTTTTTAAAATTCTAACTAAATATAACCCCTTAAGGCAACCCTTATCATTGACTACCAACGTATATGATCCCAAAATATAAGAAAACATATAACAAAAGTCGATCGATTCATTGGTTTATCAGTACAACATTCATTTCTGAGTACGATATTTTTTAAATATCTAAAAGGTTCGGTTTTAGAATTAATAAAAAATATTAAATCGGCGAAATTAGATGATAAATATTTACACGCACACTAATTAACCTAGAGGGATGATTAACCAATTCGCTAAGACTAGTCAGTGGGACCGAGTGTGTTCGCGTTAACGCCATCCGGCGCCGCGGATGCTGAGCTACTGCCCGCTTCCGGGGTTGCATTAGCGTTGGCTGCAGCCTTCGCTGCAGAGGCGGCGGCTTCCGCAGATGTGGATGGAGCAGGGGCTGCAGCCTGAGGAACAGCTGCAGCGGCAGGAGGTGCTATCACTGCAGCCTCTGTAGCGGCAACTGCGGCTGCTTCAGCCCCAACCGGAGCCAGATTAACGGGCGCAGCCGCAATGTCTTCTGGCGCTGCTGCTGCCGGCTGATCCGGCTGCTGGAATGGTCGCCTCATGTACATGATGATGCCCAACAGGAGAGTCAAAACGGTTATCATGTACAAGTCCCAGTTGGCAGCGATGTTTTCATCCATATAGAAGATGAACCTGTATGGGGACTGGGGGAAACATACATATATTAGGAGGGAAGTCCATAGATAGACTATGCATATTGGCCTACCTCCTTAATTGATTCAATCTTGGCCAGCATTTGCAGCTTGAATAGTGCAATGGCTACTGGCACCTTGGCGTCCGAATTGGTCTCGGCAGCGAGATCATATAGTCTCTTAGCCAGATGCCAGTCCTTTTTCATGCCCAGCCCCTGCTCGTGCATGTATCCCAGGTTGAACATAGCCTGGGCATTATATTGCTGCTCAGAGGCTTTCCTGTAGGGTTGAGATTGGTTATCACTGGCTCAAGCAGCTGAAAAGGAATCTTTTACGAACCTGTAGAGAGCGGCTGCGGTCTCGAAGTCCGTGGCAGTGCCCCAGCCGTAGTAATAGTAGTCGCCCAGCTTAACCTGGGCCGCCGAGTAGCCCTGCCCGGCAGCTCGCTTCCAGTAATAGAAGGCGCGAATTAGATCCTCATGCCGATCGTTGAATACGTGCACCTCCTCACGATCGAGCAGAAAGGCGGCATTGCTCTGGGCCACCTCATAGCCCACTTCGGCCATAAGCGAATACTGCATATATGCCTCGTCTATGCGATTCTTCTTATAGTCACTGTAGGCATGCATCAGGCGGCTGCTCCAGCGTCCACGCTCGGAAACGGTCTTGAAGAACTGCGGGAAAGCAATAGAAATCGTTAAAGAACGATTTTGAATGAAGTTAAGTCGACATACCTCAACCGCTGCCGGACAGGAACGCAACATGCCCATGCCATAGGCATTCATTACACCCAGATTATAGTACGCCAAGACATGGCCAGACTGCGTGGCCAGGTTGAAGTACTTAAGGGCCAGCTTATAGTCTGCTTTGACGCCATTGCCAGCTGAAAATTAAAGGAATATTAGATAACCAGAAACTAAGACAAGTCTATTAAGTCTATAGTGAAGGAATATAACTATAATATAGTTACTATATCAAGGGATAAATATTGTCAAAACAAGTAAGAAAAGCTAACTTCGGGCAGAGCCAAAGTTGATATACCCTTGCAGATAATTAATTCCTTATTAAACACGATTTTAATAGTCAAAGCATAAATTACACGAAACACCCTGTTTCGCATATATGTTTACATGGTAGCTATTTGATATAGTTGACCGATTTTAATGCAAATTTTAAGAAAGTGCTCTTATCGTTTAAAAAAAGAGCATGTATAATGTAAAATATGAATTTAGACCGATCTTTCCTATGGCATCTATGTGATATATTGGTCCTATTTCAATGAAATTCCTAGGGTGTGGTTGTATTTATACAATAGGAACAAAAATACAATTTCATTTGAATATCTTGAAAAATAGCGAAAATATGCCAATTTTTCCCGATCGTTTCTATGGCAGCTATAGGATATAGTAGTCCGATTTCGGCCATTCCGACATATATACTGCTTGCAAAAGATATAAGACTATCTTGAAAGTTTCGGCCCGATAGCTCAAAAACTGAGAGACAAGTTTGCATATAAATCGACAGACGGATAGACGGACATGGCTAGATCGACTCGGCTGGTGATGCTGATCAAGAATATATGTAATGGGTCCTTCACTGCGTTGCAAACATCATGGCTAAATTATAATACCCCCTGCAAGGGTATAATAAGAGGGATTGAGAGATCTCCTATAATTACTTACTAAAATACATATTGCCCAACTGCAGTTGGCCATCCACCCATCCCTGATCGGCAGCCTGGGTGAAATAGGACAACGCCTTGATGGAGTCCTTGGGCACTCCGAGACCCTTTAGGTACATCAGTCCCAGTCCACTCTGACCCACTGGATCGCCCATTTCGGAGGCCTTGGAAAAGTACTAAGCAGGAAAACAAACACAGAAATGAGCAAATAAATCAAGAAATGTTATCACTATTGCTCCCACCTTAAATGCGGTGTCATTATCTGCCTTGATTTGCTCGCTTCCCTCCAGATAAAGCTTGCCCAGAAAAGCAAAGCCGATTGCATTGCCTGCGTTGGCTGCCTTGGTGAAGTACTCGAGGGCCTTCTGGTGGTCTTGCTCCGTGGCCTTGCCGCCCTGATAGTACAGCTGGCCGAGTCCCACCTGCGACTGGACGTCACCCTTGTCGGCCAGCAACTGGTAGTAGTCCACAATCTCGGTCTCGGGGCTCCCGGGGTTCTCCAGCTCGTCCAGCAGCCGCACCCGATGAACGATTGGTCCGTTGGCGAAAGTGATTTTGGAGGCCACCTTTTTGGCTACCCGCTTGTAATGGATGAGCGCCTTCTCACAGCTGATGGGCACATTGATGCCGTAGAGGTAGCGATATCCCATGGCCATCTGGGCCAGCGTGTTGTCTCCGAGGGAGGCCAGCGTGTAGTGGATCAGGGCCAGCGGCTGGCTCACATTTTTGCCGCCAACGCCGGCCGAGTAGAGGAATCCCAAGCCCATGTGGGCCTCGGGGACACCCTCGTTGACCAGGCTCTCGAACTCGTCAGCGGCATGGTTGAAATCGAAGTCCATCCAGTGGCCCAGCAGCACGGCCCAGGCCAGCTCGGCCCTTGCCTTGAGATGGTTAAATGCTGCTGCCTTTTTGAGCAGCGTGAAGGCCACCCGTTTGTCCGTCTGCGGCTTGGCCAGCATGTCCATGGCGTTCTCGTACATGGTTTGAGCTGGAGGGGATTCATTATGATTAATTAGGGCAAAAAGATGGATTGTTAGCTAGTTACCTTCGATTTGCTCGGGGGTTTGTTCTGCCACCTCAGTGGGCTGGCGTTGCGCCTCGATTCTCTCGATCTCCGCCTTTAGCTTCTGCTGCCTCATCAGGCTGTCGGTCCAGAGGCGTTCGAGCAGGGCGGCCGGCATGACCTTCGTGCGCGTAGCAAACTCTGTGGAGTCCTTCGGCTTGGCTGCCTTGCGCTCGTTACTCTCCGCCGGGACCCGCGACTCCGTCTCCGCCGTGGTCACCTCATCGGCCTCAGCCTGGGTGGACGGCTCGCCGGGCCACGTGGGCGTGGCGGTGCCAGTGCCCGAGCCCAGGCCCGTGCTACTGCCCGTGGCGTCCGCAGTGGGTCCCTGCAGCTCCTCCGCTTGCAGCCGCCAGACCAGGAGCAGCATCAGCAGGCACATCCATGTGTTCGCCTTAATCATTGCGTATCTGCGTGGTTGGGAAGAGGGAATTCGTTTCTGTTTTAGTAAATTTACACATAAATTTTGATTTTCGTCTTTGCCTCTCGTCTATCTGCTATTCACGTCTGACGTGTTGTGTTATTGCTTCTTCCCTCCGGACGCAGCGCCAACGAACAGATTGATAGCTTTTTATCGATGCAGTCGCTCGGCCTATCGCTGGCACATCTTTGACTAGGTGCGACGGGTGGTTGGAATGCCCTCGGATGTCTTTTTTTTGCCTTAATTTTTCACACGTAAGATTCTTTTTAATTTTTTTTTGTTGCAAATGTTTTTTAAGTTCAGTGTTGTGAACTGGCGCAAGTTATATAGGACAGTGCTGGAAAGTGATTCGGCGAAAACAGACGGTTTCACGGATGTAGGTGGAAATGTTCAAGGGGGTTAAACTTTATTAATATAAAGTTAATTAATTTATAATTAGAAATGGTCTAATGGTTATTTACCAGAAGTTGAATTAATTATTAAATGTTATATTTCCACTCGTAATCATAAATATTTTTAATTCTAAAATGTCACTAATATATTACTATTATTCTTAAATTGATTAAATTAAATAAATTAAATTAATCAAGATCATAACTTATTATTATAAATTTGACGAATTAAATAAATTTAATTGCCACAGTCTTTAATTTTTTAAGGAACTTTTTCTAATTTAAAGCAAGCCCCCTTTTGGGATTCTGTGAGCTGCTTCCGGCACCCCTAAGCTACGCCCCTGAACTTGCCGCCTGTTGTTTCGTTATGCAAAGGAACACGGAGACCCAAAGACTTAACAGCATTGAATTGGAGCTGTTGACGTGCGATTGGAGGTGATAATTCCCGAGTCGGACTAATTAGAATACGAGGAAGGTTCGTGGGCCGTGAATCACTCACTTTTGTCTCGATCGATCCCGCCAGCCGCCACAGAGCACCCGGCATGGAGATGAGTGTAAGTAGTGCCCTGCGTGCCAGACACCCAAGCCCAAAACCCAAAACCCAAAGCCCAAAAGCCGCAGCCGCAGCCGAAACCGAAACCAGTTCCAAGCCGCGCTTCAAGCGAGTCAGTCAGACAACGAATCAGTATTTAAACTTGGTCGTCGTCAGTGCTGGTGAAAGTTACAGCTGTTGCGCACACTCCCCTGACAGTTACTCACCTGTGTCCCCCGCTCCTGCTCTGGGCCACCTGTAATTCCAGGCTGCTATGTTCGCGCGCGTCTCCTTTTACCCCACCCTGCTGTACAATGTCCTGATGGAGAAGGCCTCCGCCAGGAACTGGTACGATCGCATCGACGAGCATGTGATTCTGGGAGCCCTGCCCTTCCGCAACCAGGCCAATGACGTAAGTAGCCGCCCACATCCAGGCCAGGATCAAGGCCAGGTCAGGCTAACCCTCCTCGTGGCATCCACAGCTCATCGAGAAGGAGAACATGAAGGCCGTGGTGTCGATGAACGAGGACTACGAGCTGACCGCCTTTTCCAACAACACGGAGAAGTGGCGCAAGCTGGGCGTTGAGTTCCTGCAGCTGGCCACCACAGACATCTTTGAGTCGCCCAATCAGGAGAAGCTCTTCCGCGGCGTGGAGTTCATAAACCAATTTCTGCCTCTGACCAAGCGGATCGCCGGCCTCAGTTCCACTCAGGCGGCGGAGAACGTGGGCTCTGTCTATGTGCACTGCAAGGCGGGCCGGACGCGTAGTGCCACCCTCGTCGGGTGCTACCTCATGCTGGTGAGTTGATCGTTGACTGCGGGCAGTTCCTTCATACATTATACATCGTTTGTTACTTTGTAGAAGAACGGCTGGACTCCGGACCAGGCGGTGGATCACATGCGCCAGTGCCGTCCGCACATTCTGCTGCACACAAAGCAATGGGATGCCCTCCGGTTATTCTACACAAACAATGTGGAGGCCAAGTCATGACCCGTGCCGGACAATAGACCAAGTTCTTTATTGCTTACACAGTAGATTACCATACGTAACAAAGGTGCTGTGCTGTGCCGAGGTGTGGTGCCCGTATCCCCGACTTATTTTAGAGTGTTATGCCAAACCGAATGTGTTAAATATAGTTTTCTTACAAAAGAACAAACCATGTGCAGATGTTACTTTATACAATTGTTTATTTACTGTCTATCGCGGACCGTATTAATGCGAAACTATGAATAAATAACTGGGGCGTTTCGTGGTTCGTCAACTGCTGGTGTCCTGGTTTAAGCCTACTTCTTCTCGGCATCCTTGCCCTTGATGGCCCAGAAGCGCTTGATGCCGTTGGCCAGTCCAACGTCGTTTTGGATGAAGTAGAAGAGACCTCCCAGTGTGGCCACCGAGATGATGATGAGCGCAATGTGGGCCACCTTAGGCAGAACGTTGCCCACAACAGAGGGACGCATGTAGTCCACCACCATGGCCTCAACGCCCCTGGAATAGAAAATAGAATTTTAACATTAAAAAAAATGCTTAAATCGGATAAACTTTCGCTTAAGAACTTACCAATGGGCGTGGATCACCACCGATACGGCCAGCAGGGCATCCAGCACCTGGGAGGGGGCGATGAAAGCAGCTGGGATGACGGCCAGGAGACCGGCTGACACCACGCGCTCCACGGTCCACAGCAATGTGTGGCTGCCGCCAGCGGAGGCCATTCGCGGTGCACTCACAGAGATCTCACGCACAACGGGCTGCAAGAGCAGGCAGGAATTAAAAGTTGAACAACAAGTTTCACCCTAATTTCCGCATCCACACACAACACTCACCGCAGCAATCTTGGTCACGGCCAGGGGTTGGACCACAGCCCGGCGCTGGGCATTGGCCACGAGTGTGGAGTAGCTCTTAAGGGGCGTGATGCGGGCCGATTTAACGAGATTTGCGGCTAAAAGCGGATACCAACAAACGGTTTTTGGTTATATAATAAAAGCTGTTTTGCGGCAAATGCTGGAGTAATTGGCCAGCTCGAAGGTCCTTACCATTGCAACGGATAGCGCCACGCAGGACCAGCGAGAGGGACATCTTGGGATGTGTATAAATTGGGAATTTTCAGCTCAAAATAAAAATTCAATTACTCCAAGACGTTCGGCCGACTTGAGTTCGAAATTATACAACACTGCTCGCCTTCTGTCATCGATTTAACAATACTGTATTGTTATCGGCGTACAGTAATGGACAAAATTATGGGTATGCATGTAAACTTGAAATTATTTATCTAATTAACGTTGACAAAGAATAATTATAACAAATCGAATTATATTGTTCGAGTCATTTATTTATCTGCTTTAATTGTGTAAACAAAACATTTGAGATTCTTGTGGGACGGAATGGCTGTTGCTAATTACATGTTAAAAATGGTTTCCTCAACTTACAGGCTACAAATTTGCTTATAAAATTCAATAAATCGCATTCTAAGGCACACAATTAATCCTAGAAGACACTCGAGGTTGAATGTAAATTTTTGTAAATTTCGTTGGATGGTAAAATTTAAAAATACTTTGAACTTAGTGAGCGACTATGAGCCTGACCAGCCCGCAGGCCAGGGCAAATGCCCAAGCCAGTTGTCCATCGAAGGTGGCTGCTCCAGCCCGGTAAAAGTCCCAGTCGAAGATTATATTGGAAGCGTCGGATGGTTTCCACGGGTTCAGGCCGTCATCAAAGTACATGGGGCAATCGTCACGCTCACGCTCGTACTCCACAGCATCGATGGCCACCGCAGCGCCCTCTGAGTGATTCCACGAGGTCACGTCCTGCTCCAGCTTGCAGAAGGCACCCACGGCCTGCGACATGAGGACGCGATTGAGGTCAGCGCGCTGATAGACCCAGCAGCGGTACTTGGAGAGCGGATCCAGATCGTCGTAGGTGATCAGGTAGGACTTAAGGTTCTCCTTCCAGAAGCCAATGCACTTCATGCGGTAATCCGGGTCACTGTAGATATCAACTGGGCGACCCAAGTGATCCACAGACAGGCAGTAGTTCTCATCCACCGCCAGTTCCTTCTGATCAGTATCGCAGACCGACAAGTCCGAGATGTTTTGCTTGCAGTGGATATCCGGACGGGGACTCAGAGTCACACCACCAAGGATTCTAAAAGGGATCAACGAATTTTACATTTAAATAATCAAAATTAATGGATTTTGTGTGCAAACCTCGTTTTGAAAGGATGTTCTCCCCTTTGCGTAAAGTTGAATTTACCCGCGACGGGACACCGAACGGGCACTGGGTTTCTAGCCAGGAACAAGTCATATTTCCAGGCCTCCGAGTTGGGGAACTGCACCCACGAGCAGACCGTGCTGAAGTCATCCTTGATAACGGCCAAACCCTTGCGATAGCGAATGATGTTGTGGTGCCGGGGCATAAAGTCAAAGCAGACGTAATCCTTTTGGCAACCGTCAACGGTCAGGCGGGCCATCATCACACGATTTCCCCGTCGCTCCCGGCACACATAGATGGTCTTGCGGTAACGGGCCTTGTCCGGATAGTAGGTCTCGTTGATGTGCGTCTCACTGATGGACACATCAGCATCAATGTTGGCCGTATTCACCCATTCGCCGCTGAAGTTCTGTGGCAGGGTGCAGCCCGGCTCCACAAACTCGGCCTTCACGGGCGTCAGCTTGAGACGCTCGGGCGAGGTTTCGGGCGTCTTCAGCGTGTTGCATTCGGCGGTGATGGAAACACCCACATAGAGATCGTCGTCACGATTCTTGAGGAAGCACCGGTACTTCTCATCCTTACGAGATTCCTTGGTATTGGCCACCGCAAAATAGTGGTTCTTGCCCACAAACCAATCGCCCAGGCAGCTGAACTCCACATTGCCGCTGAAGGTGCCCTCCATGCCCTCGCACTTCTGGTAGGTGATGTTGAATTTCTGATTCTGGATGAGGAACTGGGTGCCCGCGGTCTGGCAGGACTGAATGCGAGCGTCCGGCTTGTCGCACACGCCAGTGAAGCGGAAGCGATTCTGCGGGAAGATAAGTTTTGGGACCCCATTAATTGTGTTTAATTGTGTTTAATTAACCCGAACCCCTATCACAGCTCTGGAGAACTTAACGCTGCTAACGATGGTTTCCTAATAACTAACAACTGGCCTAACAGAGGCTTGCATCACCTCTAGCTTACCTGGTAGGTAAAGTGCCAAACGCCCTCCAAGGAAGACCGACAATTGATGGGCACAAAGTTCTCGTTGAAGAGCGTGATAAGCTGCTGGTCGTCCTTGACGCCCCTGCACACATTCTCCACCGTGGGCTCCTGGCCCGGCGGCAAACCCACGCAGGGTCCCTCGAACTTTTCGAACACATTCAGGGTGCGTATAATCGTCCTGACGCAATGATAGCAGTCCTTGGAGCGCTCCTTAAACACAAACGAGTACTCGTCGCCGTGGTGTCGCATGTAGTTGATGCAGAAGCCACGGCTGGACATCATGGTGGCATCGATCACCGTCTGAGTGGGCAGGCCCGTTTCCCACGAGAACCAGGATCCCTGCAGGATCTTCGGAATGATGCAGTTGCGCTGCTCCAGTTGATTGTACTGGCCGAAAGCTGTAATAGGAAATGTGTAAGATTTCAGGGCTCAATTCACATGATTCACATGGAGCCATGGGTGTGGCTTAAAGCCGAAGATCACTGACCTGAGCCCAGCAAGCCCGCCAGGCAGATAACGCCCAAGTAGTATTGCATTTTGAGTTTGGTGACTTTACACTTAACAACTAAACATATTTTTGGGACGAACACTTTTGGACGGAAACGAGGAAACTCGGATTTTTACCAACAAAACACAAAACACGCAACAAACAATTTACCAATAATTAAGCCGTACTTTGCAACACTAACCAACACTAACAACACTGGACTCTTCGATGGTTCGTGACCACTATCGAATGTATTCACAAGCAACTCTGCGCGTTTGAAATCTACTTTTTGCACTTGCACTTGCGCGCGGAGAACTGCTTCCACAAATTGTAAAACAAAGCAGTAAACACAAAAAATAAAAAATCGGCTTCCATTGGGCTTGAAAGTTGCTTAAAATAAATGCAAATTCGACTTTAAACAGAGTTTTCATGGGTTAACAGAATTGGGAGTGTAGAAATCTACGTTAGCAAGTCAACGAGAAGTAGAATTCCATTTTAATAGTTCCGAGCGTAAAATTGAAATTAAATTATGTTTTATAGTTATAATGGCGAGGAGAAAAATTTTCCATCAAATGAATAACTTCGAGTTCGTAAATTACACTGAATTAAATATAATATTATATACTTAATATTAACACTTAATAAGCATTGTAAATGCTTAGGCCATTTTTTTAGCCTTGCTTTATTAATATTAATATTTTTATTTTCATAGAAACTTATAATTTACCGTTTCATACATTTTATACATTTAAATTAATCATCATATCATCACTCGTACAGTTCTATTAAAGAATCTTTCTATAATTGATTATAATTTTTCCTTTACAATTTTCCAAAGACAACTCCAGACAACAAAGAGCTGTAAAAAATTAACCCACCACCCAATTGATTACTTTAAAATATTAAACATAAATTAAAATGATGACAAAAAGAATTTTGTGTCAAGGAATTAGGTATTAGCGTCTTTTATTTTTTTTATTAGTTATCCATACATGTCTTTAGATAAGATATAACAATTGGTTTATTGGGAACTTAATTTTTACTGTTTCCAGATTTAGGTTTGTCTGTAAAAACGGAATATAATTCCTTTTATTTTTAAAAAGCTAATGCCAAATATGATATTTTTTACTTATATAATAATTCAGTAGTTTCCAGAATCCAAACCAATCAGTTTCAATAATCTGTGTTTTGTAGTCAATTACATGTTAAGTAAGCAAACATACGCCAAATATATTCTTTATAAATAAATCTATTTTTGTGTTATCAGAAATGTTTATTTCTAATAGTTGAAATAGAGTCCAGTGTCCACGGAGCCACTCAACGGTACTCGAGGGTTAACGCTGTCTGGGACGCCGCCAGAAACGAGCACATCGAACCGATCCCGAGCCCGAACCCGAACGCCCCCGCAATTATTCACCCGGACTGCAGTTTGGACCTTTCGTCACTCGGTACGAATTAACAAATTAGCACAGCCATTTCGATAGTAGCGCACACACCTAATCAGGCGATTGGTGGCCGGATTACGATCACCGGCCAGATATCCCTGGAATGTGATTCACATGCACGGCGGAGGAGTTCCTAAGCTGCAGCACTTGTAGTCCGATCGAACTTTGGAGCCCCGTACACTTATGTGAATGGCGTGTTGCTGATAAGTCCGGCGAAGCGTCTAGGTGCACGGTGTTTGTGCCTCTATACGCGCCTTATCGCATGGCAAAGGTCATCTCCGAGCATGATGCGAGCAGGCAGCCGATGCCGACTTAGTCTGATTTCGGGACCAGCCACACCAAGTCTATCTGGGAGCAGTTCGATCGGAGGCCTGCCAGTATCACTTCAGCCGGTGACAGCAACAGTACGCGCGCATCTATAGCAGCTCCCTCAGAATCCCCAAGAAACTTAAAACAAATGGGTTAGTGACACGCGCTCCCTGAGAAGGTTATTCCTCTAACTCTCCGCCCCATCTCCGATTTCACGTAGCAACTGCAACCAGCGGCAGTGGACTCCACCTGGAGGCCATCGATCGCATCGGCTCCATTCCCCTGGTGGAGACCAGTGTGAAGCGAGTGGAGACCATCTATGGCAAGGTCAAGAACAACAACAGGCTCTTCTCCTGGTATTTCGAGACAGCAGAGGCCACAATCTCCGCTGCCTACGACACCGTTCAGCCGGCGGTGAAGCTCTTCGAACCCTCGATCCGACGCCTGGACAACGTGATGTGCAAGAGCCTGGACATCCTGGAGCAGCGCATCCCACTGGTCTATCTGCCACCCGAAATGGTAAGTTGTGCGCCCGACCACCGATCCCCATTCGCTGACAAAAAGGGTATCCTCCTCTGTTTGAAGATGTACTGGAACACCAAGGAGTACATGTCGGATCACCTGGTGCGTCCTGTGCTCAAGCGTGCGGACTCCGTCAAACAGATTGGCAACGCAGTGCTGGAGAGCCCGCTGACCACCTACGCCGCCGATCGCATTGATGGCGCCTTCACGGCTGGCGACAAGTTCGTGGACAAATATCTGGTGCCCATTAGCACGGATCAGGATCAAACCGATGGTGAGTGGTTGTCTCCGACCTTTTGGGGGGGTGAAAAAATAACTTCTTTCTCAACTCCAGGTCGATTGTTAATTTTAAAAGGTTTCTTAGAGGGCAACAAAATGCAGTGGATACCATTTAAAAGGAATCCAGGTTAGGAACCATATTTATTTCATGGAAAAACTACACTTTACCCAAGTCTCTACAGAGAAACGACTTCTTAAATATTCAGAAATACATAGATTTAAAAGTTTCAATTCCAAAAAAATACTTTCCATTTCGCCAGAATCACATATTTTTTAATTCCCCAGAAAATATGAATTAGACTTAGACAAATAAGATGTATTTTAGATTAAGAAGCCTGAGAGTTTCAAAAAATGTTGTTGGCAACCGAGGGAAATTGATCCACCCAAAGGTGCACTCATCT
>JAEIIU010056135.1:0-12091 GCA_018874675.1 Drosophila baimaii
TGAGCATTTCCTCGCCTACCAATCAAGGTAAAAACCTATTCACATAGTTTTAAATTAAATGAGTTTGAAGGCAATGTCGAACCGCACTCGAATTGGGCCTGACAGCCACTGGAACTGTCGGTTGCGTGAACTGGAGCACTTGGTCTGCAGCTCCTCCGCACGCTTTTTGTCCAACAAATGACATGGCTGACATGGCCGCAAGTCATCGGCTGGGAGCCGACCATGTCGTGTTTGTCATCGCAGATACTCCGCGGAGCTGACACACAGACACGCTCCTCTATCTGGCTATGGGTACGAGTTCGAGTCCATTCCGCTGGCACATGCTGGCACATGTGACAATTGGCATTGGCTAGAGTCCAAGTCCCAGCCAGATCCAGATCCGAGTCCGTATGCAAAGGGGGGCGCAGCAACCTGTCGTTATGACAGTAATTGGCCAGCGTCGTCTGGAAAAGTCAGTTTCACTTTTCGCCGATGATGAGTTACTGATTTGGGTCAAAACCAATTCACACCTCGCTTCGATCTCTTTCAGGCGGCACATCTGCGTGCAGCAGCGGACGGTGACGATGCCCGTAAAGCGGACGGAGGTCTACACGCGTCCCACCTGGAAGCATGTCTCCACGCCCTGCCAGCCGCCCACCTTCAATGGACAGATGTGCACCAGGTATGCGACATTTACTAATTAATTATTTATGCAAAAAAGGAGGGGAAATACCAGTTTAAAATGTAGAACAATTTCTTTTATATTTGTAACAATTATATTATTAATAAATATAAATATAATTTAGGGTGCAATTAATCCACGAGAAGGCCTACAGGGATGTGATTGACCACAAGACCGCCCAGCAGATGACCTACGACTGCTGCTCGGGTTGGAGCAGGGAAAATACGCGGGCGGATGCGTGCATGAAACGTGAGTAAAAAATCTTACTGGTCTGAAATTTAGAGTCCCTAAAATGTAGTAAAAATTTTAATAATAGAATTTTTGAATGAAAACTTAATCTAAAAGGTTATTTGCATTTTTTGGTCCACAATTAATATCCAGAAAGCCTCTTAAGAAGTGGTAATAGGCAAAGGTTATAGTTTTCATTTAAAATAAAATATTTTATGAAGTGAACGTAAATAATTCCTTCAAAATATATTAAATTTCAAGCATATTTAAAAAAAATGTTTTTAAAATCACGTATACGAGTAGTTGAACCAAGTAATGTGAAGATTCTTAGGAATACATTTTAAATTAACGTAAAACTTTATATTTCTAACAACAAAAATTTAATTTTACACATGGAAAATAACAATTTCTTTAAAATTGCGTATACGACTAGTTGAACCATTTAATATGAAGATTTTTTAAGCATTAAACCAACGTAAATAACCGCTTATATTTACAAATTATTATATTTTCAAGTTTTTTCGTCCCATCTTGAGATTTCTGTATATTTAACCAGTAATATGACGATATTCAAGCATTAAACTAACTGAAATCTCCAATCATATTTAAAACAATATATATTTTCAATTTGTAAAATATAAATTTTTCGTTAACTAAAGCAGAAAACCTCTGAAAACGAATTTCTAAATAGTTTTGTTAAAAGTATACAATAAATACATTACCTTTATTGCTCCCCCGCCAGCTGTTTGCTCCACGCGCTGCCAAAACGGCGGTAATTGTACGGCTCCCAACACCTGCAGCTGTCCTACGGGATTCAGTGGACGCCAATGCGAGCAGGATGTGAATGAGTGCCTCACAGAGAAGCCCTGCGACCAGCAGTGTGTCAATACACCGGGCTCCTACTTCTGTCGCTGTCGCCAGGGATTCGTGCTGCAGGCGGACCAACAGACCTGCAGAAAGACATCCTCTCATGCCGACGACGCCTTCGAGGCGAGGGACTTGGAGAACGACATCGATGAGACCGATGCCGAGGTGGTGATACGGCTGCAGAAGATCGAGCGATCGCTGGCCAACGAGCGAGTGCACACCAACGAGCTGCAGAAGTCACTGCAGGCCACCTACAGCGTGGTGGACACGCTCAAAAGCCGGCTGAGCACGCTGGTAAGGATTCTAGAGAATACCAATTCTAAATAAATACCATTCTAAAGAATACCAATAAATGATTTAATTTTTTTTACAGGAAAAACAAACTCAGGATGTCAGCTGGCTGCAGACGAATCTGTACAAGACGGAGTCGCGGACGAACAAGCTGGAGGGTATGCTTAACCTGCTGCTCAAATGCCGGAACGGGCCGAATGCCACTTGCCCCTAAACAGAACTGCATTTATCCTTTTTCCCCAAACGCTATTACTTAAATGTTAGGTAACTTAATTGTCCACTCTCTGTTCACACGTAGCTGCTCCAGCTTGTAAGCCATTCCCGAGTTGCGAGTCGAGTGCCTCTGTAGTCCGTAGAACCGTAGAACCAGCCCCTCGACCAGGGCTATGTATTAGTACTTAAGTGAACGTGTCATAAATGTATCGAGATCTGAAGTTTTAGATGTAAGTGCACCACCGCCAACTGCCCCACCCCTATTGCGGTGGGTGCAGCGTTTAGTTTCTGCATGTATCTGTATATAATTGTAACGTATATGAGAAATCACTGCACAAATAAATGCATTTTCGAATTCATCGTGGAGTGCGTTTTGTTCTAAATGGAGGGGCCGTTTCCAGAAGGAAATTTTCCGAACACGATTTTGTCCTGAAACGTTAGCCATCACGTAACGGTCTTGATAAAATTAATAATCCATATTTAAGTAAATTTAAAAATGGTCTTTAGCTTATTAGAGTTATAAGTTTTAATTTTATTATATTATCTTTTAAGTTACCATTTATCTCAACTTTTTATTTTAACTATTAAATTCTACATTCCCAGTTCTGTAACCCATGAAAACTCTGTTAAAAGCCGACTTTGCATTTATTCTAGGCAATTTTCCAGCTCAGTTGAAGCCCAATTTTTTTTAGTGTGGTTACTTCTTTGTTTTACAATTTTCGTAAGCAGTTCGCCCCTCGCAAGCAGTGCATAAGCAGTTCGACAAGCAGTCCGCTGTTAAATTTTATATTCTGCTGAATGCTGAATGGTTCTGTAAAAGGAAAAAGCTTGCTGAATGGTTCTGAAAAAGGAAAAATGCTTATAAATTGTGCTTTCAAACGCGAAGACTGGTCGATACATCGATTCCCCTAAATAGGAATCGATATATACTCGATCAACCAAATTGCATCGAAAAGTTTGGCAGCCCTGGTCGCTCGAGCTTAAATTGACTTGCCATCCCTGGTCGCTCAAGCACAAAAAGTGTGGCAACGCTGGTCGCTCAAGCATGAGAAGTCTGGCAGCATTGTTGCTTGTGACAACAATCGATTTATAAAACATCGACGTTATCGATATACTCCCTCAACCAAAAACATCGATTAATTTACAATGTTTTTCTCAATTAATGTATTTATTTACTGGAAAATTTCATGCGGGTATATAAACAGCTGAAAACAATCTTAATTAAAACCATGTCAGGGCAGTTGAGTGAAATGGAATAAGTTCAAAAGCAAGCCACATTGGAAAGCCCACAAATCGACGGTGACGTCACGGGCCAACTGCGCAGAAAAACAACAAAGGAAATCTTGGAAGAAAATCAAAAAGGGGGTGTGGGAAAAAGGGGAGTAACCGATCCCACCGAACCGACCTTGTGGCCAATTTCACTTTTACCACAGCTGATTAATTGTATATAAATCGAGGCGGCGGTAGGTCAAAGTTTCCATTTCACGATGACGGGTGACGAGAAGTTGCCGCTGAAGCAGGCGGAGGTCTCCATACAGAGATTTCAGGATATGGCGGTAATATAGTCACAATTATCATATGATTTGCCCTATTAACTCCCCAATCAACAGGTTCCCCATCACCTGAGTCTGCTGAAAAACCACCGCAGCAATATTGAGAAAAGTCTGGCCTTGGGCGACTGGCAAAAGATCAAGAAAGAGGAACTCAATGCCTTAAGGGTCATTAAACAGATAAAGAATCTCCTGCTGGAAATGGACGCGCTGCGTGAAAAGGTGCGGGAAGAGGACCTGGAACGCTTTGACGACCTAATGCGACCTGGCAGGGAGCAAGCCTTTGCTGGCATGAAGGATTTTGCAGGTAAATACGCTTTATTTCCCTTCTGCAGAGTTAATCCTCATAGATTCTCTCCCTCAGAACTGAAACTCAAGTCGCCCACGTCCACACTGGGCTCCCAGTACGACGAGGATCAGGATAATCCAGCCGAGAACTTGGACATGCACAATTTACCTGCTCATCAGCATATGCCGCAGCTGCAGGTCGACTTCCAGCTCGAGGAGCACACGCTGGCCCAACGGCAAGCCTGCCTGGATCAGATGGAGAATCTTCAGAGGGAAATCTACGATCTCCACGGAATGTTCCATGGCATGAGGCAACTGACTGCAGAGCAATCGGTGGTGGTGGAGAAAATCGCGGACAATGCAGAGGAGGCATTGGAAAATGTACAACAAGGCGAGCGACAGCTACGCCAAGCACTGACCTACAAAAAAGCCATGTATCCCGTGGTGGGAGCTCTCCTAGGCACCTGTGTAGGTGGACCCATAGGATTAGTGGCTGGCATCAAGGCTGGAGGTCTCGCGGCCGTGGGTTGCGGTATCCTAGGCTTCACCGGCGGCTCGGTCCTAAAAGCCAATCCCAATGTAATGCACGGCAATATAGAGGAGCAGCAGCCCGAGGCGGATAGCGAGTCTACCGAGAGACTGGAGCTCAAGAAGCCAGAATGACCCGCCGGCGACAGTGCCCGGTCCGTGACGACGGCTCTGGCCACCACGCACATCTGGTCGGCGAATACGCGGCGCTTGGAGGCGGCCACCAGCGTCATCTCCAGCGTGCGCAGCTATTGTTCCGTTCAGTAATGATACCACCCCCTTTTAGTTCAATTCCCTTACCAGTTTGTGATCATCCAAGTAGGGCATCTCACCAGCCTCATTTCCACTTCGTGTCTAGTTTAAGCGTTGGATATTTGTTGTCACCATGACGTAGAATCTATTTGTAACTCTTAAGGCTTTAATATGCAATAAACACCTCTAGCTTTAACAACTAATTGAAGAGTTTTTAAAGGAGTAAGCCCTAATTAGATTCGTAGTTTTTAAGGCTTTAATATGCAATATAAACTCTTAGCTAAAACACATTTGTGGAGATAGTTGGTCCACAAAATCACCTAACCTAAGCGGGTCTTACAAACTAAGATTGATACCTGAGATAGGTAAACAATTCCCAGCCTTATAGAGGCACGTTGACCGTGGTCCAGGCCTGTTTGAAGTTCTTCTTTTGCGAGTGCTGCTTCTTGCGTAGACGCTTGGCTGTCTTCTTCTTCTTGAACCATTCCGGATAATTGCCATACTGATCCTTGAGGGTCTTGCTGTTGAAGACATGCTCGACGCCGGTGTTCGCATTGACCACCTTGACCTTTTCGCCCTTCTCCAGGCTCTCCTGGTGCTCGTAGATCAGTTCTTGCTCCTCCTTAGATTTGGCTTCCTATAAAACAATGGGGTTTTAGTGCCGGGTTGGATATAAGAAATTATATTATAGTTTAAATATGATTATACTCAGTTGAACTAAGTAAAATGGATTTAAACAAAGTATTTACTGTATATAACTCACCCTTTTGATTTCCTTGGACGTCTTAATTTCCACCACATCGCTTATATCTTTCATTATCTCATTGCCATCGGCATCCAGGAGTCCCAGAGTTTTCTTCAGGCGAATTAGCTCCTTAGCATCGTAGCGCGCCTTCTTGATCTTATTCATTTCGTCGCGGCGCTTTCGTGAGCGGTTATTTCTACCCATTTTGTTATTTGCAAATTAATTAAACGCTTAAAATTGATAAAAACTCAAGAAACTGCGTTCAATTTGTAAAAATAAACACGTGCCTTTGAAACAGCTGGTTAGAGGTGGAGAAACATCGAGTAGCACATCGATAACATCGATTTTTTAAAAACATCGGAACCATCGATGGTTCGTGACCGCCATCTAATGTTTTCACAAGCAACTCTGCGTGTTTGAAAGCACAAAAAAAGCACAATTTATAAGCTTTTCCCTTTTACAGAACCGTTCAGAAGAAAACACTTTCTTTTTACACTGTAGGGGCGCTAATTTCGCTATTTAACAGAATTTTCGTGGGATAACAAAATTTTAAATGTAAAATTCAAAATTAACATGTGATTAGCATGTAAACGGGATGTATAATCCCATTTAGCATATCAATGGGATGTATAATTGAGTAAAATTTAACAGTATGAGAAAAGAGTGATCGAGCTTAGTGATGCAACAACTTCGATGTTACTATCCATACAATCGATTTTAATTGGCCCGATACTTTTTAAAAATACCAGCCGTTTGGGAATTTAGACCATTCCATTTCGTTCCCATGCACTGAAATACATTTTCTTTTATTTTCTAATTAAAATCATGGTTATTTGTGAGGTTTTTTGTATGGCTGGTGGGAAAATAATAAATAAAGAATATTTGTTATTAATACTATAAAATTATTAAATAAAATAAGCTCATATGCTTTAAATATAATTTACTCACTATTTATGTACATGTACATACATATATATTTTGTATGTCCCTTGTTTGCTATTAAATTACTCTCAACCTTTTTATTTCTTTGTTAACAACTAAATACATTTTTTGAATGAATTTACTGTAAGTTTAAAAACACAAATTTTCCACAAATTAAGCTTCAGTGGCTTGTCTCATTTCAAAAACCTATGGATCAGAGAACTATATCCTATAGGTGTCATAGGAAAGATTTCTTTAAAATAAAGATTACTGCATAAAACTCTGGGGAAATAAAATATATTAAGTATTAATAATACAATTTATTCGAAAAAATCGGTCAATATCCCCATAGTGCAAATGGTTTTCTCCCCTCTCTCTGGCTTTTCGCTCTCATCTCATTCTCTCAGAATGCAATATGATTTTTGTATACAAACAAAATCAGCTGCTAAAGAGTGAGAGAGGAAAAGAGAGGCCTGCAAAATACGAAAAAATATAAAAATGTTTAAAGATAAGTCCAAACGAATTCGGAATTCCCTATTGTAGTTTATAAAAAAGTAAAAACAAAATAATGAACTGTACACTTGGTTCATTCATACACTCTATGGGTTTCTATTTTATAGTTTACTATAATTTATATTTATTTATATACATATACGATTATATAATATATTTTATGAAGATGCTAATGACTTGTGTTTGTCACTCCTTAAACAATATTAATTTTCAAGGGAATTCTCTGTAGATGTCAGTAGGGAAAATTACTTTAAAGACATTAGTGGTTACTATTGGAGATAATTACTTGGCAATGTCAAAGGAAAAGCCACTGGCGACTGTTTGTGGTGACTTTTCAACTGAGATATTTAGTAATGCTATAAGATATGTCAACCTTTTTGAAATATCTACATATATTTCGATTATATATATTAAATTTTCTCATTTCATTTTTTATATAATTTTCTTCTTCAACCACCGAGGAAAGGGTATCTCTCAGAGCTCTCTTGCACATGCGCAGCAGCGAAGAGCGAAGCGGAGCGGGAGAATCGGGGTAAGTGTGTCGGGCTCAGCTGTAGAGCCACCAACACAGAGGCACAACCACCACGCATACCAGCACCATCCGAGCCACACACACGCACACGCTGGCTGGTAACTTTGTTGGCCAGTTTTTGGAAGCCTGCTGCCATCATTCGCTCGTAAGTCGTTGCTAGCATACGTCACGGAGTTCCTGTAGCGCTGCTCTTGCACCTCTCGCCCACTCTCAGTTCTCTCTCACAAAACGGAAGCAATCAGGACAAAAAAACAATACGAAAAAAAAAATAAATAAAAACTAAAGAACATTGATTGAAACAAGTGAAGCACGCAGCTTTTGGTAGAGGGCGAGAAACCACCAGAGAAGGGGATAATTCCGTCATCAACCGATCAATAAACTCCGAGCAGCAGCAGCAAGTAAGTAAGTGCAGTTTTAACCCCCAAAAAATAAGTAACGCAGGCGGAAGTCGAAGTCCGCCAAGGAAAGGACACTCGAGCGAAAATATATACATCTTTATGGTGTATGGGGGTTCCTCGAGGTTTGCTCATGATTTACATGTACACACATCACACACATCTCAAGTGCAGCCAAGCGATACATACACAAAAAAGTGCACAAAACAAAAAGACAGGAAAAAAAAAATTCTGATTGCACCTTCGCATTCAAAGAGTTCACACTTTTGCGTCTGTATTCGGGCGACTGTGTGTCAGTGTGTGTGTGTGTGTAAAAGAGGAGTGTGAGTTTTCTTCGGTTTGGCCAGGCCAAGTTTTTCCCCTCGAGTTTTTCCTGGAGTTTTTTCCCCCAATGTATTCGGTCGCAAATCGGCCGAGTTTCTTGTTAGGAGATTTCCATTCTGGGCATCTAATAGCCATAAATTTGACTTGCATCACGTTTTCAGCATTTGTTGAGATCGTTATCAGAGCCAGGCCACAGATCTCAGATCTCTGGCATTTGCCAGCTGAGTACACTAAGAGAAAATATTGAATAGACTTAGCCAAAAAGGAGAATATTTAAAACAAACCTGAAATTAGAAACTTTTAATATAATTTTTCTTGTTAGTGAGGATTACTCACTGTTTAATTTATTTTAATTTAATTTAATTTAATTTAATATAATAACTACCAATTTCACTTATCTCAAACATTTTCCCCAGTGTTAGTTCAGGCTCATTAAGCTGCTGCTCTTTGCCCCCGATCGAGTTTTATTTTGTTGTACGAACATTATGACTTCGTGTTCATGGAGTGTCATCTGGTGATGGCAAGTGCAATGAATGTTTCGCTGATTAACATCTTAATTAGCCTTGCAATTATTTCCTCAACTGTGCCCCAGCACTGGCCAAAAATGTGTTTTGGCTTTTTGCCAAATAAATGCCCAAAGATTCATCCGAAAACAAACGCAAATAGGGAGCCTTGTAGGAGAGGAAGCCTCTGCCACTCCACAAATACTATCAACTTTTAGTACACAAAATGCGAGCCCGAAAACCCAAGTGAATCATGCAGCAAATGTGCACAGAACAGGTCTTGCAGTTGCAGTTGCAGTTGCAGCCATTGTCCATTGTCCATTATCCATTTTTCGAGCCAAAGAACCGAAGGTGCTGGACTGAAACGGACTGAGCGGGCAGGCAGGGAGAGGGAGTCGGGAGGAGCCGGGTCCCGGATGATAAATCAAGTCTGGCCAGTTGTTTGTCTGTGGTAACGAAAGAAAAATTGAAAAACAAAAGCCACGGACAACAACATAAACACCAAACAGCTGATGATGCTGCAGCTCTGCGAAACTCTTCATCGAGTGTGTATCTGCCAGATACGTTGGCTGTCCCGATCGCGGCCAACGAATCTGGTCGCCTTAATTGGCCAAAAAGGGTAGCTCGGAGTCAAAGAAATACAACTAGTGCAGAGAGAAAAATAAAGAGAAACTAAGTTTTGTAGGTTTTACAACATCTATTATAGGCAAAAGATACAAACAAATCTGGATTATTCTAACAAATTTCCTATCTAACTTTAAATAAGATATCAAACATTTATTTAATAATATTTTCTAAGAACTTGACGACCCATTTCGTGGATATTTCTCCGCCTGTAGCCATGTCAATTCCTTTGTGTGCTATTTTTGAACTAGTCTTGGCCTTTTAAGGCGCACTGGTCAGCTTTAAGGCGCTTTTCACTCCAAGCCAAGCCGATCTGGCCGGGGATTGAAGGCAATTAAGTCATCGTTAGACGGCATTAGGGGCTTTAATTAGTACAGCGCATTTTCGCTGCCAACTGACGCGGCAGTTTTTCACCAGCCCCGCGGGTCGTCTCACTCTCAGCCCATCGGACACGGGCACGGACATGGATAGAGCTACCTTTCAGTAACAGATACAGATACTGATGGAAGAACCCTGCCAGCCAGGTAGCTGTGGCGGCAGCTGGCTAATCCCAAAATGGCACGCATTGCGGCCCCGGCGGACCGCGCTCCAGACCCTCTCCCGACCCGACCCGGACCCGACCCGATAATGCCCGACTATAATTAGAAAGTTAGTCAGCCGACTTGCCGTAACTGTAATTACGCCTGGGTATCCGAAAGATACCCAAACAATAAGCAAACAATGAACACTTGATGTTCCTGTCCCCCGAATGTTTCATGTCTCGGTTTTGGGTTACTGTTTTGGGCCTCCTGGCAGGTCCTGATTTATGGCAGCGGGAGGCGAAGAAAGCAGAAAGTGAAATTCGGTGTGGGAAAAACCTGTTTGTCAGTTACCCAGGACATAAACAAAGGCGAAGACAAAGACGCACCAGTGTCAAGTTCAAGTCGTACGATTATCGGGAGTTATATAAGGTTTTCAGGCGCGGATGAGTCAAGAATAAGGATTGATTGTCTTCGAACAAACGTCTGACAGAGCAAAGAGATAAGGCATTGTTTGCTTTTACGGTTGATATATACCTACAAAGTTTTACTCTAATTGAGTTAGTATTAATAGGTAGTATGTATTAAATGTTGAGAAGCTAAAAGTAGCCAACACATTTTACGAACTGAGTGCTGGGTATTTCATCGTCGAATACACTGCTTTGTAAAATTCTTGAGGCACGTTCAAGTAATTTGATATTAGCATATTATGTAATGGTATATTGCATTTGTAGATATGTACATATGTCTTGTAACCTTATACAACATTCCCCAATTGATTAATTCCTAACTCCCAAATTAAAAGACTTTTCAAAACTTTTAAATTTGTTGAGAGTAACTTAATAGAAAAACAAAAGACTTTTAAATTACATTAAATAGATTTGATTTGATTTATTTTTTCCAATATTTAATTTAACTTAACTTCTATATTAATAGGTATCACATTGTAGTTAAGTTGCCTAACAAAGTAGCAGCATACTAAATACAACAAATGTTTTTTCCGAATAAATAAAAAAATGTATAAATACATTAGTTACAAATGTTCTCCCGCCAAAAAGTATGCAATGAATCCTAAGCATTCAATGCTGGGTATATAATATTTTCTTTACTTTTTTCCCACTGCTCATCAAAATGTCAAAAATTATGTCATAATTCTCGAATAAACGCAGCTGCAAGGTGAGCCAAAGAGAAGGGAATTCCCGGGGGGATGGCCACCGAGATGGGGTGATGGTGGTGTTTCCAGGTGGTAGGCCCAGTAACTGCACACTGCGCAGTTCCCCGTTACCCATCCCCTGCGGCTGGGGGTTGCTGACGTGTTCATTTTCCACTGGCGCTGATTTGCAGCTAGGGCCTTTCATCGATCTGCAGCTTTGGCGCGTTAGTGGGGTTCGCACAATCTCTGCCTCGAAAAATGGGAAACCTCCGGGAACCGACAACCCAAAGAACCGAAAATAGCAAAGGTGACCCCCAAAAATGCTGCGGAACGAGAAGCTGCGAAAAGTTTTTCTGGGCCTACATTTCCCTAAATGCGGAAGTCGTTGCTAAATATATATATATGTATAAATAGGTGTATATACACACACATAATTGCAGCGAGAGAGAGAGTCGAACCAAAACATTCGAAGGTTGCCTTGGCAATCATCGGGGCACAAAGGGAGAAAGGGCCAGGAAAATGCCCTCAACTGCGCAGGTCAAACAAATTTGTTTGTAAACAAAATCCCACTGAGCGGAGAGTGAGAGAGTGAGAGTCGTCGATGGCTTTCCTGCACCGAAAGTAGGGGAAATTCAGTAAAGGCAGCAACGGTCTCGGTCATAGTAACCAACTGCGGTCCGAACTATTTTTAACTCCGTTAAAGGGGGTGTCTGCAAGGGGTGGCCATTGGGTGGCAGTCGATTTATACTCGCCCATAAATCTCCTTTTTAATTGGCAACGTTCAAGCACAATTGCTGCGCTTAAATAAAGGCACTTTGAGTGCTATATTTATGCATGACGGCACTCTTCTGAGTGTGGCCCACAATGGTGTCAAATATTAATTTGATTACCAAGAAAAGGGGAAATTCAATTGAGGATAAATAAGGAAACAAAGGGGAAGGATAAGGGTGAAATGGGTATCTTTATTCTGCATTAAATAGAGTAC
>JAEIIU010056147.1:3914-15434 GCA_018874675.1 Drosophila baimaii
ACCAGCGCCTCCGCCACCGAATCCACTGCAGCTATCCTCGCTAGAGTTGGCCAATTCATCGGAAAGACCACCGCCGCGGGTCTCGTACTCGCTCTCCTCCGGATTGCAGTAGCTTCGTCCGTGGTAGGGCTGAACCGGTGGTGCTACTGCTGAACACCCTGAGGTGCCTGCCGCCATGGAATCTTCTCGCTTGAGTTGCCTCTTTTTGGTGCGAGCTGGCTTCACCGGCTGGCCCGTGGCCGGAGGCATTGGATGATTAGCAGCAGCTGGAACCTGCACCGCGCTAGGACGCTCCGCTACCATAGGTTGATGGTACATGGGCTTGGTAATATGACCCAAGCGGTCGTATCGCGGAAATCCCATCTCGTCAACATTGTCGCTCATGTCCAGGCTCTCGAATTTCCCCCCATACTGAGGATAGTCGTCGTACTCGTCTGTTTGCTCATGTTCCCTTTCTAGCTCCTCGTCGAACTCTAGGTACTGATCGTCCCGCTGACAGGACGAGTACTCGGAGCTCCCCGAATCCACCTCCGGTAGATATCCCTCTGAGCACTCTGAGCTCTCCGCCTGCTCCAGCAGAGCAGCTGCTGTCATATTCGCCCTCATCCGCTTGGCGGGCAACTGACGCTTCTTGCGGTAGCCCCTACTCCTCATTTTAGCCTCCTGACCATGCACATCCAGTGAGCTATCCGTATCATTGCCGCTGGGCGGGCTCTTCAATGAAGTGGCTACGGCTCCTGCACTCAGCTGGCTAGCCGTTTTCCTTGGCGGCTTCTGCACCAACTGATTGGGTGGCGATTCGGAGCTTAGACTGCTGGAGTAATAAGGTGAGCACCGGATCAACTTATCCGCCCGCTGCGGCATTTGTGGAGAATTCGGTTCCGTACTCTCGCTGTTTAGCGTGTTGGTGGTGGTGGTCGTGTTGGTGGCCGAGGACGTGGAGTGTGCATCTCGCTCCTCGTCAATCCGCATGGGCAGCTCCTGTGACGATTGCTGCGACTTGCTGAGCATGTGTTCGTGGAAGGAGCTCGATTGACGCAGCTGCTTGCTGGTGGTCTTAAACTCGCGGATCTGGGTCTTAGACATTGTCCTGTCATCATAGCTGTGGTGCTTGGCGAGCGGCTTGGGTGGTGGAGCGACGACGTCGCCGGGCAAATCGCTCGGCGTCACAATTGGCGGGACAGTGGGCACGGGAGGTGGAGGAGGTTTCGCCACTGCTACAGGTGGGGGCGCTATTGCCTTTGCCTTTGCATCCTCTTCAGCTTCGGCAGCTGCAGCCGCCTGTTCGGCCAAGCCAGGCTGCTTCATCTTGTTGAGCAAGGCCTGCATGATGGGTCGAGTGACCGCTGGCTTCGGGGCAGTGGGCGGTTGTGGTGCCCTTGGCTTCTGGCGTACCAGCTGCGGTTGCTGCGTTTGTATTTGACTGGAGGTGGGTGGCGGGACCTGGACTGCTTGTGCGCCCCCATGGAGCGGTACGAACTCTTGACTCTGGTAGCGTTCCGTCAGCTTCTCAGTGTGCGCATATAAACGCTCGACAAAGGGCGACTCTGACTCGGAGCAGATCTCCTGACTTTGGTACAGCTTGGACATCATCTCCAGAGAACGGCGCTTGCGGGCAGCTGCACTGGTCTCCGGACCCGTTGGCGTATCCATCTGTTCTTGGCCATTTCTTCCCTGATTGCCGTTGCTGCCGCTTCTACGATGGATCTGTGGCAGGGAGCAACGTTTCTCCTCACTGGGAGAACTCAGACTAGCTTTGCTCCCCACACGTGCCTGCTTCAGCGGATGATAGTCGCCAGGAGTAACCCCTACCAGAGTGCGACTGCTGGAAGTCGACCACTCGCTGATGGTGTGAGCCATCTCGGTGAGGGTTAGTGTAGTGTCATCGCTTCGAGTGGCCGAGGTGGGTTCACTTAGCTTATCTGTCTCCGAGTTTGAGAGAATGTCATATCGTAGGCCATCTGAGGAACCATTATCTCCGCTAAACTTGTGGGAGAAGCTGCTTCCTCCACTTTGCTCGTTTAAGCTCTCCGCCGATTTGTTGATCGAACTTATGCTCGACTTGGTTTGATTGGATTTCTCGCTCTTGGCACATGAATGAGTCGATACTGCGGAGAGGCTATCTGATCCGGACAGATTGGCATACTGGCGTACTGTGTTGGTGCCTGTAGACCATTCAGAAATGCTTAGGCCAATCGAGGTGTCTTCAGAGTGAGAGCTATGGGTGCACTTCTTTTGCTGCAGTCCACCCATCCTCACTGTACCATCGAGATCAGTGCCGAGAGAACTGGTCTCCTCTTCGGAGTGACTGGAGTGACTGCACTTTTTGCAACTTGCTCCGCCACCTCCGCTGCTTAAACGCGCCTCGTAATTCCTCCGCACGGTTGTCTGATCCTCCAAATATGTGGTGCTGCCCGACAAGATGTCATCAATGGAAGTGTCCGAGTTGTTGGAGCCCCTCGAAAGCTTTCGAAGTTGAGCATCCGGGGACAATTGCACTTTAATAGTGCCCGGCATAAAGACGTCATCGCTGGAGAACAGTTCATCCTCCGAAAGAGGACTTCTAGGAGCTGGTGATCTTGTGGGTTGGGCAACAATTACTTCGGAGCTCGAGTTCTTTCGCTGAACCCTTGCAGTGGCCTGTGTGGATGATGTGGTGCAGCTTACGTTAAGGGAGGACGAAAGACACGAGGCCGCACTCAAGGTGGAGCTAAGACAGCTAACTGTATCGGGCTGCAGTTGCTCACTGCCGAAGTCGTTGTCATCGAATGCCGCTGACATGAGATAGGCCGTATCCTCGTAGGGCAGTACTTTGGCAACTTCGGGTCCAACTGCCATCTCCTCGTCTAGTACAACTTTATCAGCACTTTGGGCTTCATTTGCATAGTAGGTTTCAATACTCTCCACAATGATGGGAGCTCCAACAGCACTGGAAGGCGGAGATGGCCAATCTATCGAGTCCTGCGACTGCTGGAAGGACAAGCTTGCCTTCCAACAGAAGGACTTTGGCACAGGCTTGTCCAAGTCCGGCATACCGTACATCGAGTCAGCTGGCTTTACTGGCACATGATCGAAGGGAATCTCTGGGAGTGGCCAGTCTTCCGAGTCCTGACTTCCCGCATTCGACAGACACATGAGGGTGTGTCGCTCCACATCGTCCCCCTGCAGTTCATCGACATGAGTCACAGAGAAGCGTCCTGTGACTAAGGTTGGCGATTTTGGTTCATTGAGACTCCCCAAGCTGGAAAGACGATCGCCAGTGGCGGAGTCACAGGGTATCTCTGGCATTTCGGCCGAGGTGCGCCGATCTGCATCAGATATATAAGCCAGGTTAGTATTGCTTCGCGAATCAGAGCTCAGGCTGGGCTGGTGGTCTGTTGACCCCACCGATTCATCTCGCATGCTGACCGAATGGGTTGAGGCCTTGCTCACATCGTCCTCCATACTGGACTTCTCAGAGGCAGTGCTACGCTCCGAGATTCTTGACAGAGTTCGGCCCAAAGTGAAACCAGTACTGTAGCCAATAATGTCTGTGGGATTCACTCCAATCCCGCCCAGACTACTAGTCATTGCTGGGTAACCGAAAGTAGCTGGGAAATCGTTGAGCTCATCTTGGTAGCTAGCATCGCTGGCGTCCTTTTGCTCATCTGGGGACACCTCTTTTACATCGCTGTCAGAGGAGTCGCGTAGAGGATTTTGGGCATCATACCTCTCGTATCCACCATCGGTTTCAACATGGTGCCATGGATCATCTGTGCTGGAGCTGTTGGAGCTTTCTATGGGAAACGGACGCCAGGTGCTTTGTTGCTCCTTCTGGGCAAGATCACCTGGGCCACGCCTCTGAGCTGCTCCTAATGAGCCAGAGCTACTTTCTGTCTCGAAGGAACCCCGCGATTCGACGCTTAGAGATCCCTTTGAGTCGAAACTAGACTTTGACTCTTGTGAGCTGCGATCACTGCCCGATTTACCATGCTCTGCTCGAGTTACCGATAGTTTTTTTCCTGCATTAGCCCTTGCTGGTTTCTCAATCCTCGGTGGTTTGCGAGACCCACCCGAGCTGGACTCGCTATCCTCGGTCCGTGCACCACCGCGATCTAAGATCTTAGCAATGCGTTCCTCGATCGGATCCAGATACGATTCTGTGCTGGTACCTAGGTCGATTGGGCTCTGTTTCTCGAGCGTCGGTGTGCTAGGCTTTTTTCCTATTAAGACTTTCGGTTCGTTAGTTGGGGTTTGCTCGTTGGATCCCGTGGGTGTGATATCATCTTTGCCCACGTCCAGTTGCAACATTCGCTGCTTGAGTTCCTGACACTTTTTGGCCTCCTCGTTGCCAAAGTCCTGGGAAATTCCCAGGGGCCTGGCAATGGAGCAGCTGACGCTAGACTCCTCCTCCATTGAGCTTTTCTCCTTGCCCACCGAGAGGCTCCAATCTTGTTGCCTTTGCGGGCTTGTGTCCTTTTCTCCGCTGGTCCACGAATCGGAGCTTTTAGAGCGATCACTGTGCTTGTCGAGGCTATGTTTTTTCTTGCTGCCGTCCGAGGATCCGGTGTACTTTTCAAAAGTTTCCAGCACAGATTTCTCAATCTGAGGACTTGCATTGGGTGGCGTCACCAATATATTCAGGTCAGAGGTGGGAGTGGCGCAGTTGGAGTACTCAAGGGGATTGGCATCTTCTAAGGTAGCCTGCGTCTCCAGGACATTACGCTCTGGTTCCAGTGTCCGCGGCTCATTATCGGAGGTATCAGAGCCGATAAACTCGTCACATTCCACGGTGATCCAGGAGCCTGTTTCATCGCTGCGGCTCCGATCCAGACTTAATCGATTTGTATCTGGCCTTCCAACCCTGAGATGTTGCCTCTCCAAAGAATTATCGTCCTCCTCGATGGATGGCTCTTCACACTCGATGGTTGGCACCCTGTGTGGATAGCCCTCATTTCTCGCTCCAGTTCCTGGAATAGGAGACTTGCTGGCCGGCGAATGGCTATCATCGGCAGAGACAAAAGAGTCCAGGCTTTCGGCAGTGGACGGCTTCCGGCTAAAAGCACCCTCACTGTCCCGGGCATCCTCGGAGGGTAATGAACGCTTAAGTATTTCCAGTGAGCGACGCTCCGAGATCACCGCCTGCATGTCGATGTCCTCCTGGAGAGGCTAAAAAGAAGTGCACATAATGATAACCATAGGAAACCGAAAAATAAAATAAAGTTGTATATTTATTTGGTACTTACCTCTGGGACCTGATACTGGTGGGCGAACATACGGCGATCACCAATTGCACTTCTGGCCACGGGTGCTGGCTTATCCTCGTTCTTTTTAGCCGCCTCTGATGCTTGTCGCTTATCATCGAGGCTCCGTGCCTTGACATCTGGACCGAGATAGTGATGTTCGGCTGGCCTCTCTAGACTACTTGACTTTCCATCGATTTTCTTGTGGACGACACTGCCCTCGATCTTCTGTTTTAGCTCCTGCGCCTTGGCGATCTTCTTCGGTGATTTGATGAGCATGTCCTCTGGAGCGTCAGACTTCTCGGAGTCTTCAAAGGATTTATTGCGATCTTCAAAGCTGCGGTTAGCCTTGTCCAATTTATCGGGGCTGCGACCCTCGTCAAAACTGCGGCTAAATTTTACTAATGAATTGTCCAGCTTCCTTGGACTCTTGGCAATTAGCACGTGATCTTCAGCCTTTGATTTAAACTCTGTTTCAATGATTATCTTGTCGCCGTCGGTCTTTACTAATATTTTATCCTCGGGAGCGGGGAAGGCCGGCATTGTGTCTTTTACAGGACTCAGCATGGTAATGGTCTGCTTCATAGCTGATTCGTATAGCTTCTGTTGACGCTCCTTACGCTTGGCAATATCTGCCTCGGTCTCTTCTTGGGATTTACTTTTGTCCTTGCTCAAGCGACGCATATCGATAGACCGCGGGCGTTCCTTTGGACTAGATTTTTTGCTGCCGCGCCCATCCCGTGCTTTAATATCATCGGCGCTGGTGCGTCGTGACTCCGGACGACTCCTGGACATGGGTTTTCCCTTGTAAGGTTCAGAGGTTTTAAGTTTGCCCTTACCCGTACTCTCAATGCTGCTGGCTCTTGAAACACCCGGAGAAGTTTTACGGGAACTATTGGCCGAGCTGTAGGGCGACCAGTCAGTGAATCGATACTTCGGTATATTTAAAATTAGATGATCTCCGCTCCTTAGCTTCATCTTTGACTTTTTCTTGTCCTTGATCTTGACGCCCTGCAGGGCGATCTTTTCGATATAACGCAATTGGTTGAGCAGCTGTGCCTCTTCGCTANGATGGTTACTGCACTTAGCAGCGAATCCTTGCCATTAGTTTGATAACTGCTCTGAGTGGGAATAGAACCGGCGCAGGAGTGAACGCTATCAGCGGTATCGTCGTCCTGGGCCGCAGCTTGATTGGCTCGCTCCAGCGATTTTTCCTCAAGAATCTCGGCCTCCTCCTCGAAGCCGACGGTGTCGTCCTTTGAGGAGAAGGCGTTCATGGGCGGCAACCGGTGCAACGATATTACGGGAGTGTCCAGGCTTTTGGTTCGTCTCTCTGTGGTTGGCGACTGCTGCTGGGTTGCCTTTTGCCGCTGAAGTGAAACTGATCCTTCGGACAGATTTAGACGTGCATGAGCGAAAAGAATAGGAGCATGACCCTTTGAGCGCATCACGATCGAAGAGTCGATAATCTCCTCAATTAACTTCACCTTTGACTTAGCACCGCTGGCAGTCTGCTTCTTAAGAGTATAATCAATGTCCGAGCCAGTAATTTTCTCTTCATGACAAGTCTCGTAAATATCATCGTTGCTACGAAAGAACTCGGCATGCTCCAGAATTGGCGAGGGGATGTTCTCATTTCGCTGATAATCATTTGTACACTCATCCATGCGTCCACGCATGGGCACATGGGGCTCATCCTCCGACGAAGGTATTGAAATGGATCGCTCTGAGATGCGTCTTAGTTCAGTGGCATTGGCATATTGTGGGTCCAACTTTTGGGTGTGGTAGCGACTCTCTAGATCAGCTAAACGTCTGCACTGAGGAGGAGATCCCTCAATTTCTGTAGAACTCATTGTTTGGCCGCGACCCCAAGCAGCCGAGATCAGGCGGCTCTGCTCAATCCGAAGGATCGACTCGATCTCCTTGCGAGACTGCGGCGGTGAGAACTCTAGACGATCAGGTATAGCCTCCGCAGATCCAAACACGTCGTCCGAATCGAGACTCTCATCATCCGAAGAGAACGAGGTGATCCTAGTTTTGCCCTTCTTTGATTTTCCAGCTGACTTAGTTTTGGGAATAACTCTTGGCTTATTCGCTTTTCGGGCATTGGCCTGCAGCTCTTTACGAAGACTCTGTATGAGCTCCATCTGCTTCTGCTCTAGCTTTTGCTGCTGCATGCTTTCCGTCCGCGAACTAGTGGCCGAATCGCTTTCAATTTGGCTGAGTTTTTTGTTGAGCTTCTCCAGAGTGGAGGCATCCATCTGCTTGGTGATGTCACGCTTCGGCGAGGAAAGCTGAATTATTGGTATGGTTTTGTCGATTTCAAGCGTTATAGGGTCTACTTTGGAAAGGTCTATGTTCTGGGTGAAAAGGAATTCCTTAGTCTCAACTGGCAAAAGGCTATCAAGAATATCAGGAAGGAAGTCGGCAGCTCCAGCCCCAGGAAGTCCTCCACTAGCTTTTGGTGATTTTGGCGATTTGGGAGATTTCGGGGATTTTGGTGACTTAGGAGACTTTGGAGACTTCGGTTTAGTGTGCTTTTTCTCGCTGGGCGAGGGCGCGGTTCCGTTCATGATGTGCCGTTTATGGAGAACATATGGAATATCCTCCTTTAGGACTTTGGTAAACCGCCGCTCGTAGTCCCTAAAGAAGCTCTTTGGAAGTTCAAAGCCCGTTTTGGGCAACTCTTGGGCGGCTTGGGGAACAGAAGCGCCGTCGTAGCATTTGGGAATCTCAAAGTTACCATGTGCCTTACAAAGTGGTGGAGCACTTGGTATTTGCTTGTAGATGTAGTCCTCATCGCTGGAGTTCGAGTCAGCGGGCGTCAGATCAATGGACTTCTGGTGCATAAGAACATGGCGCCGAGAATTACTTCCCAAACGGGAGCGATTAGCCAGCGAATTGGGGTCGCTCTTAGTGCGCTCCACTGTAGCATGAGATGTGTAATTCATGGGCACCATTATCGGATTGTACTCCTCAAAGTGTGTCTTGGCCATTAGTTCCTCTTTTCGTGTTATCTTCTGGTGGGCCATTAGGCGTGCCTGTTGCTTTTCAAACTCTGACACAAGTTCTGGAGTTAGTGGATACTCTGGACTCTGCTTACTCTTTTCGTCCTTGGGCTGCTGACCCTCCCATTGTTTAGTGTACTTTTGGATGCACTCGATGCGATCCTGGTCGAAGCTGAAGATATTTTCGCTGTCCGATCGTCGACGAAAAGCCGAAATCTTGCAGGATTGCGAATTGCCCCGTTTCATGGGCGCCATCTGGTCTAGAGAGTCTCCGGTTTGGATGTCCTTCTCCCGACATCGTTTTCCGGAAGCTGGAGTCGAAACGGACTCGGGCGACTTATTGCCGAAGGATTTGGCATTGCGCTCGATCTCTACATTTTGCAAACTAATCGAGTGCACCTTTGAGGTCTTGTGGTTCTTGTTGCTGGGGAACGTGGAGTATGTGTCACGACTGTCGTAGAATGAACTATTTGCAGTGGAGCTATGTGTATCCGAAAGCAAGCAATCGTGGCTCTTTACTTTCGGCCGCGAGTATAGACCCTCTGGCGGTGGCTCAACGCCTGTCTCGACTGCATCGTAGTAATCGCTTTTTGACTCCTGGCTGGATTGGGCAAATTTTTCGTAGAGCTCCTTTTTGGTAAACTGTTTAACCTTCTTGCCTGTGGTTGTAGGCATCTCGTAGTTGCGGCCAAAGCAGTCGCCGACAAGCGACTCTTTTGAGTCCTGACTAGAGGCAACCGATGTCTTGCTCTTAGTTGTTTCCCGCGATTTCTTGCTGTCCGTATGGTAAAGACTGTCGCGCGACTTCTTGCTGGAATCGGAGCTGCGCGAGATTTTCGTTTCGAAGAGCTCACTTTGGCTTTCTTGGCTGGATGTGCGGGTTAGTGCCTCCTGAATCTTCTTGTAAAAGTTGCCGTCCGACTTGACTGAGAGCTTCTCGCGTGGCAGATACCGCGGATCCTCTGCGTCCCAGATTTCGTTCATGATGTCCGCCGCCGACTTTGACTTGACGTCGATGGCCGAGCGATACTTCTGCTGCTGATGACCCTCCGATACTGACTCGTCATCGCTGGGTATGTAGTTGCCCGAGTCTAACGAGCAGGAGCGTAGGTGGTCCTCAGAGCGGCCTCGTCCTCCAAAGAAATCAATGTCGTACTTTTCCAGGAGTTCGTAGCTGTCCTGCGAGATGTCATCTTGTGAACCCGAGTAGTCCAGGTGCTGCCCATGATGACGTTTGTGCTCCTGGGTATTGTAAGTGCTCCCCGGGTAGCTGGATGAGTACACCTTGCTTTGCGGCAATGGGGAGAAATCCTGGTTGGCATCGATCGAGTGGTTCTTTGTCACATATAACGAATGTCGAGAATCATCGTATCGAGTTACCGGAGAATCGATACGGTTAGAGGATAAGAACTCCTTATCAAAGGCTGTCATTGGCTTAGGCAGCTCCCGATCGTAGTAGGTGCTGCTGTACCGCTCGAAGAGGTCTTTGCAAGAGCTGCTTTTTAGCCAGGATTCCCGTTCCACCTGATCGTAGATGTTCTCACCGTCTTCTTCCTCGTCCTCCTCCTCATCGTCCATGTAGTGAGCTGCTGCTTGTTCGGGCTTCACAAACTGTGTCGTAGAATAGAGATTGCCCGAGGTGGTCATCTGGTACTCGAGTTTCTCCGAAGATGAAGAGAGACGAGTGGGAGGTAGATTGCCCACCGAATGGTGTGTAATGTAATGGCTATCGTACGAATCCACTGAATCCACTCCAGACAGCTCAGAGTTGCGGGGAAGTGAATGAGTGTGCCGGGAGCTCTGTGAGTCCATCGACGGTGTTAGATAATTCTCCGATTGAGCCAGTTTCGTTCGCTCTCCTTGGCCATAACGCTTGGTTCCAAAACCAGTGCCAAAGTACGAAGATGATGACGACTCTGACGGATGATTGAGATCGTTGTGATACTGATAGTTTCCGCTGTTGTAGGCCCGCTCCTGCACAGCAGCTGCATAGGCAGACGTACTAGGCTGCTGCAAGAGAGCAGGCACAGGACCCATTTGTCCCATTTGCTTAGCTCTCGTGTACTGCAATATAGACTGATCGATGAACTCGTCACTGAAGTGCTTTTCGCGGGTTTTGGACTTTGCCTTGCGATTAACCGTGGCATATATGTCGTTTCTATCGTTAAGATTAAGGTGCTCACTGTTGGAGATCTTGTGTTCCTGGTGGGCAGCGCTGTGAAAGTCAGGATACTTGTAGTGGCCCATGTCGTTGATGTCGGTGTAGATTATGTTGTCCGTCTCCGTTTCGGTTGAGTTGGCATTGGCGTTATTTAGCATGCACTGCTTAGACATCGAATAACTGGTACTGCTATAATGGACTGGGGTGACAGTTTGCGACTGGGACTCCTGTGACCGAAGCTGCGGACGATGGGCACTGGCCAAGCCCGAGGCCGAGACCGATGCTGCCGCCGCTGAGACTGCCCCCATAGTCTCCCGATTGATGGTAGATGCCGTCAAGTCCGAATCCGCTTCCTCCTCGACTAATTCCTCCTCCTCCTCCTCCCCCATAGGCTCCCCCTCCTCCTCCGTGTCCGCAGGTCCCGGGTCCTCCGCCTCCACCTCCTCCTCCAACTCCATGGAGCTGTTGAGATCCACCGAACGAACCACTGTGCTGGTGTTGTGCATAGTGTTGTTGTTGTTGGTGCTGCTGCTGTGCGTGTTGATGCTGATGAGCTGCGGCGACGCAGGGACATACGCTTGGGATCCCACTGAGACTCGACGAGGGGTGCTGTTGCTGTACAAGTGGGACAAGTGGCTCAGACCTGAACGCGCGCCGGATGAAACAACAATTCGAATTTAAGCAATCATCAACCGGTTCAAGTTTTCATAACTATTAAAACACAAACGCAAAGAGGTTAAGCGGGAACCAAACCGAAATCATATCGAACTCAACTGATCAAGATCATTAAACCAAACACGTAACTGAAAACGAAAATCATTAGGTTAAGAAATCCCAATTTTCAATGGGTTATAATATATGTATATAAAGGGGATAAATAAATCTAAGCCTAATTATGTTTAATATACAATACAAAAATATTATCATGCGAAATCCTAATTTTAGGGACATAAACCATATAATCACACAAGGTATATTATTAAAAGACAAAGGAGGTAACCTCTCGCAGTAAACAGTCCCTTGACAGCACAGTCCTGGTTTATAAAACATCTATACATTTACCGAATTTTCTAGCACTTCATATAACTGCTTGAAAAATTAAAGTCGTAATTCGGAGATCATATAAAAG
>JAEIIU010056160.1:0-15442 GCA_018874675.1 Drosophila baimaii
CAAAAATAAACGAAAATCATTTTAAGTGTGATGCCGGGGCGTGACTTTAGGGTGCTGTGCTTATGCTTTCTGGGTTCACAGTGGGTTATTTTGAATTTAATTTATATTTTTTCGGCAAGAGATATTTACGTGATCTGCATGCTGACACTTCTCCGAAGGCCCGCATCCCCACCCACGTTCCCCGCACAGTCCCAAGTCCCAACTACTCATTTTCTAGCTTAAGAAAACTGCCAAAATGATGAAAAAGCTCTTATAAAAAGTAGGAGTATAATCAAAAACGACAAAGTCGACGCTGGGATGCTCTTTGGGCATTAATCAAAATAAATTAAGAGAGAGCCTTACACTTTTATTATAGCTCAACGTAGTTTAGGTTCTGATTTATTTCCCAAAATATTCTGTAAAATATTCGAGAAAGGGTATGCGTCGAAAATCATAACAGGAACCGAACCTGACAAGTGATTGCTCATTTTAATTAATTCTTTTTTAATTTATCAGTCAAGATTAATGTTAAACATGTTCAATCTGGCTAGATGCGGCTTTTGGACACCGAATTCGGTATTGGCTCAGCTCAGGGGTTTCTGTGTTAATAATTTAAATATGGATTTTAGCGGCCTTTTTCGTCGGGGTATTAGCATAATTGGTGGCCAGTGTCCATCCCCGGCTGCCAAGCCGAGCCACTCAAGGCGAAAACACCTTTAATAATTATCTGTCCAATTTTTCTTCACATTCGGGTGATTTCTTCTCTCGATTTGTATCTTGTGTCTCTGCCGCCGCCTCGCTTGGCTCGTGAATGAATTTTTCAACAAATTATTTCTATATCTTTTTGGTGAATAAAAATTTGTTAAACTAACTCTATCTATGGTCGTCGTCAGGCTTACATCAAACGCCAGAACCGCCCATGGGCCGGGTCTATCTCAATGCTTTATTTGGTGTTTAGTCGCTGGCCGGGAGGACGGGTCCGACCCGACTTACCTGAACGGAGCCTATCTTAATGATTTTTTATTTATTTGCTGCCATTTGTTGTGAGCCGTCTTATCGCGTCCGCGGCCATTTCGGGCCTGAGCGTGTAACACCACTTTACATAAGTCCATTATATTTTATTTTTAACGACACTCTTTTAATTATTTCCCCGCTGGTGGCATCATCGCTCCCATCTTCACGGTCAAGGCAGCCAGTGCTGGGATCATCGCGGCATTATCGATACTGTCGCTTTGCATATAAATTTGGGAGCCGGACGGAGGGGCAGAGGGAGATCCGAGGCGAGGCGAGACGAGACGAGAGACGCCTCGTGGACGGACTCTTTGGGGCGGTGCGTCTTTATTCATATGCTAAACTCTTCTGAATCGGAATTCAGAAGTCAGAAGTGGTTTAGCTGGGCCGACGGGCTCGGCATTTATTTGAAAGCAATTTGGAAACCTTGGGGCATCATCGCTTTATCATCGGACGCGGCGCAGATGGGGATAGGATTGGGATTGGAATGGGGATGGGGATGCGGATGGGGATGGGGATGGGATGGGTGCAGCATAAGCCGAGCGCAGTCCGCGATCTAAATACAAAAAGATGGTTCCCTAATGGCTCCGTGAGGCAGTTATTGTTTTATTATCGGTTCGGTTCGGTTCGGTTCTCTCGTTGCCGTTTTCTTTATTAATATTTCAAGGAGCGCGGAATGGGGATGTGTGTGTCTGCCGTTCCTTTGTCTCGATTGTTGCGATTCCCCGGAATTAGACATTGCGGTTCTTCTGCCTCCGAAGCTAAGTCTATGCGGGGTGTTATTTATATATACTCTTTCGGTTGGGTGGCATGATTTATGGGACAAGTGATGTCGCTTTTTGATGGCGCATCAAGTATACGCCCAGTGGGTTATCCTGCTCGAAAGCGCCCCCACGCGCAATTCAGCGGAAACCAAAGCGATTCTTCTGGGAACCCCAAGCGATACCTGGACATCTATAAATATATATATCCCATAATCGCATTATTGCCACACGCCCTGCGTTTGGTGAAATCGAATATCAGCCATCTTGGCCGCAGGGCATTTGCTTAACGGTTTCGCCAACTTAGCGGCAAACCTAAAACAAAACCGATACCGATTTGCATAGAAAATCGATTCGAAGTCATTAATAAATCGACCTGTTTTATTTATTATTTATTTACATTTCGCTCGCCGCTTTGGTCAAATATATTTCCGCCTCTCGACATTGAATCTAATTTATTAAAGCCCTGGAAAAGCAGATTACCCCAATCTGCAAGGTAATTATTATTGATATTTGCACTTTATACTTTGTAGTAATCGTGGAGAGCACTTTATAAAACTGTGCACATGATGCATGCGTATATAAGCCTGGCAGTTACTGCATATTCGTACTCTTAAAAACGCTGGCTAATCTATCAGCTTGGCGCCACCGTATTTTACTCAGGTCTAGCCGCAAACACGCGTTCCGGAACCCCCCCTCTCGAACCTAGACCAGATCAGCTGGGCAGGTGATAGATAGGTGTTAATTTACAGTGACACAACGGAACGTCACGCAAAATTTTATGTTTACCCAAATGGTTAGCAAGAGAAAAACACCTATGCAGAACCCAGTTACTGTTTTTTAGGCGGTAGCTTACATGGCATATGATCACACAGAGAGAAATGAAGCTAACTCCTTGTAAGCTATGTAATAATCTACTATTCTGCTCTTATCACCCATCTTATATGCAGATGTATCTAGGTATTTGTTTAGAGTTTTATCTGTAAGTAACCTTAGTGTCCCTCTGTTAATTCCAGACTAAATATTTTGTATTATCAAATAATTACATTTACTCTAGTCACTCGTTATCTTGTATGATTTTTCTCTCTGTGCTCTTATATGCTCTCCATGCTTATAGCCTACGATCGGTGGGATCTGCAAACGATCCGCGAAGCATTGCTAATTAATGCTGATAGCAAAGAGCACGGCTCAGCTCCCTTATCTGCTGCTGCTGCTGCCGGTGAGCCCAGCTCCCGCTCCCTGAGAAGCGGCACGTTGGCGCTGGGCTCAGTTGTTCCGCTCGGGAAGCAACAAACACACTATTAGGCACAAATTAACAGGCTATTGCCGGCTATTTTTGGCTGAACTTTGATAAGAATCTTGCTCGAGGGAATTAATAACTCTCCCTCCCGGCAACCCCTTACGCGACTGTATCACTTTCGTTCCTTGGAAAAATGCTTGATTAATTGCTTGATTGGTGGTGCTCCGTTTCCAGCATTCGAACATTCAGCATGTACTGAACTTGGCCCGCTCTATTTATTATTTACGCAAGTGCACTTACCCGCATGTTGAACGAATATATTTTTAACACACACACATTTGTCTGTGTGCAGAGGCTTTTATTTAAAATGCACATATTAATGGAGCATGAAATTTTATTTACGCAAATAGGAACATGAGCGCGGCGATGCTCGGGTTCCCGCTGCCAAATATTCAAATACCAAAATATCCAAATAGCCTTTAAATATAGCATCGATCGAGAATGAAAATCGATTGTGTGTGGATCAACATTCAGCATGTTGGAAGGAAGTGGAAGTCGGCGGTCAGTTGCTAAGTGATATGTACAATATATGGCCAGGGGCACATCAACTCGCCTGCCGATCGGTGTACAAAGCCATTGCCTTCGGGCCGTAAAGATAGCGCGTCAAAAGTGTCAAAAAAAAAACGTAAAAATAAACTGGAAAGCCTAAGCACCCTTATTAATTTTAGCACTCCAGACAATTGCCACAAATTTTGGCCAAAGCAGGCGTGTTAATTGCCGTACAATATAAACAAATTACTGTGTGTTCGCCACAACTTCAGTCGCTGTCGTTGCCGAATGCCAAGCCACGTTGTGATGGCCAATACTGCCGCTAGGTGGCGTCGCCGATGGTGGCCCGATTGTTGCTCGTTTTGGGAATAACATTTACTGCATAATTCCGATTGATTTCGCTGCCGAATTAGTCGCTTCGGCTTTGGCCAACACAAGAGTACGCACTCGCCGCCCCGCTCTCCGCCTTGTTATTGTACAATTAGTCGTATTTATGCTGCTGCCCCTGCTGCCGCTGCTGCTGCCGCTTGTGCGGCGACGGCTGTCGCTGTCTGTCGCTCAATAATTAAACTACCATTAGGCGTATTTAGCGCACACAGCACCGAAATTTGGGTCATTACCAAAGCAAGAAATCAGCCCAAACAGAGGCACACGCACACGTGCTGGCCGCCGATCGGATGTGTTTATTATGATTATGGTTACGATTATGTTATTGGCCAGGCCAGGCCAGTCCGCAGCCGGAGCCGAAGCCTGCTGCTCCCGTTTGGCTATCTGCCTGCAGTCCGCCGCGTCCCACAACGCATCTGTTCCTCGTAAACATTTCGGAATTCATAATTCATGGAGCCTGCTGGCCGCCAAAGCGATTTGCATCAATATAGCTGCAGCAATAACAATAATAGCAATAGAAGGCGAAAGCGTGCGACTAATACGGATAGATTGCAGCTGTTTGGATCCATAATTATCCTTGGCACTACATTTATGGATCGCCAAGGGTACTTTTAAGAAAAATAGAGAAAAATTGATGGTCTACTCCTCGAAGGAAATACATATATTATTGTACTTGGTCTACTTCTTAAAGGCAAAATATTAATGTACATATATAAATAAATCTTTGAAGGAATCACTAAAGATTATTATTTATAAATTGATGTCAAAGATTAAATAGAACCTCAGCTACTTCTTTCAGAAACTAAACTTATGCATACATTTATTTATTAACTAAAAATGTCCTCAAGGATTTAAAGGTCGTACTGTCTTTAAAGCAGGGATTGGGAAATCCGACAATTGGGAGAATATTCAAGAATAAAATTCAGAAGCCATAAAGTATAAATAGGTTTAATAATTAAAGTTGTAAATAAAAATAAGTAAACTTTCAAGATTTAATCTTAGTCTGATTCCGATTGAGCCAAAGTACAAGCATTATCTACCGAAAACTGAAGCATTTCCTGCCAAGATCCTTGCCCCCCTAAGTATGCAGTGAAATTGGAGCAATATCTAAACTATGAAAGTGAAATGCAGAAGTCATAGCCCTTGTACCGGGTATGGGTATCCCATAGTCGAGGCTTCCATAAACCTATTTCTTGCCTTCTTATACCTAGGCGTGCGTGAACAATTCGAGGCGTGGGAACTGCGTCGCCTAGGTTCTCCATTCTCAATTCTCGATTCACAATTCACAATCCACACTTTGCTATCCGCAATCCGCCATCCGCCATCCTCAATGAACGTGGCCGCAAGCTGATGTTGCTCTTTAGCGCCGAAACTCCATCGTGTCTCTCAGTTGGTTTGCCCAGCTTTTGGCCCCAGGGCGCCACCGACAAACTGACAACTAAACTCAATTATGGCCTAATGAAATCGGCAATAGCAATATGTGGCGGGAAAAAGAGACAGCCGGGGCGAATAATGAGAACTGCCAACGCCCCGCTGGACCGCGGAGAAGCAGAATTAATTATTGTTAACCGTAACAGTTTTTGTTTGTAAACCTGCCAGGCATGTGTCAAGGAAATTGGGTCAGATCGCTGGCCCAGGGCACCACCAGAACCCGTTTGGGGGCCCCAAAAAATGAGTGAAAAGAAAAGAGCTTGACTACACTCTGTGTGCACGAGTGTATATAGTACAGAGTATATGTACCCCAATGTCCACCCACAAATGAACTCTTGTTCAATTTGTCATGCCGAGCGTGACAATCGAATCGGCGGCCATCGATCTGGCCATGCTAAGTAGATTGATGGCAGACCTATGCCAAATTAGAATAAGAACGTGGTGCTGGTGCTGGTGCTGGTGGCTGGAATTGGGGGTCATAAATACGTTCGGTTAATGAACGCCGTAAAATAGCAAATGTCAGGCCGTTAAATACGGTCGTACCCCTGCGCATTTGTATGGATAGTGCGACCCATTGATTTCGCAACTCAAATCGATCGAACGATCGATCGATCGATCGACGGTGCTGGCGCCGATCGACGATCGCTGATTGCCAATGCGATCGGAGCGAGATCGATGGATCACTGGATTGCCGAATATCTATGGAAGCCCGGCTCCGAGAAGATGTGCGTTGTCGAGAGCTGTGCACACACACACGGGCACACACGGGCACACACGGGCACACACGGCACACCTTCCGATCAAGAGTGGCCACGCAGGTGGAGGAGACAACTAGTTACTTGTGGCACTACCCACTAAGAAAACACCGTCTGCCATCGTCTGTGACTAAGTTCGCGTATGTGGGTCTGTTTGCCTAACAAGATATATACGCGATATTGTGTACATTCACCGCCGGTTCAAGTACATCAACCTCGAGTGGATCTCGTTGGCAACCAAATAGAACGCAGCACTTGTGCCCCCAGCACGGGCGAATAATTATTAATTTTCATAAATATTAATTCGTGTCCGTAAAAAAAAACGCCTTATCTGAGAATGAAACAAAGCCTTCGACTGCACTGGTTAGCCCACTTGCGAGCAAGCTACCAAATTGGTAGCGGAGACGAATCTACATCGATAGACAGATAAAAACCGAGTGGCTCCATTTGGCCAGATACACTGACAGAGATGGCGATGGAGACCAAATTTGCATGAAGAGCTCGAGCGGTCGCTCCTTTTTCGAGCTAAACGCCGTGCAATTAAAATTAAAGCAATAATTGCCCTGCCTTTGTCGCGACTCTCGACGAGCAATCAAATTTCAGTTTGTGCCCCATTAATAATACATTTTCGTAGAGTTTTCAGTTGCTTTCAAAATCATTTCCTCATTTGTCGCCGAGGTCGGGCTGTAAAATGCGAGATCAGCAGCTGGGGGGCATCTTCACGGGGCTCCCGGAAGCTGTTGGGCCCTCTGCCCTTTCCGAATGTGTATTTACAAATCTTTTAGGGCACGATCGTTTTTTACGCCAGTGAGCGAAACCATCTGGGCTCCGAGGGGCTAGAGAAAAGACTCTAGAGCGCAAGAGTCTACAGTCTAGACTGGACCAAAGGCGTGGGGCGCTTGTAAACATGTCAAAGTGAAAACAAACTAATTGCTACAGAATATCCGACAGCTGCGCGAATCTGTATGCTGTTTTTAAATCTGCTGGGATGGGCTGTATTCTCTCCTCGGTATATGTAACGATGGCCACAAGGCCATCATCATCCATCGGAGGGATGTCCGAGTCCGAAACTCTCATAATTTGAATGTCAAGTGCGTTAGGCGCTGACTATCCGAACAGATGCGGCCGCTGCTGCTGCTGCTGCTGCTGCCAAGACTGAGAGCGGCGTTAATTTTGATGGCGTCTAATTGCCAGAAATAAGAACGGCGTTTTAATGGAGTCCACAGATCCCCGGGAATCGAATACCGGGAATTGTGTCTCGTCATTCGCGCCAGTACCCATGAAGCTGTTAGATGATTCTTGTAAAATATACAGACACAGCTACAGCAACAGCGACGGCCACAAATAATAATAGCAATTTCAACACATTTTGATGAGAACTGTCAAAAAAATTAAGAAATTCCAGCAGTACAGTGGCCATCAACGCCATCGACCCAATGCTCTTGTTGCCGGCCGCTTGCCTAGTTAATGAATATAATCTCTTTTGATGGATTGAACAGTCCGACCAGGGCAGCCTCCGACTCCGACTCCGTTCCAACTGAACCCAGCCCAGCCCGGCCCGGCCTGAACTGGCCAACAAAACCGAAAAGCCCCAAGCCCGGCTTTCAATGGCCAACTGACAACTGCCATCGACATCGACATCGCCATCGCCATGAACTTGGCGGAGTTTTGTCTCTTTTTCGATTTTGTCCGCTTTGTTTTCGGTTCAATTCATTGTCTTTATGGCTTGCTTTTTGTCTCTGGTGCGTAATAATATAATTCAAAAAAATGTATTAATTTTTATGGTTTATATTTTGTTGATTTCTTTTCGCGCCGCAATCAGTTGCGTATGCGAGAAGTGTCTCTCGGGCGGTATTAATCAGCGGCTTTTCACAGCTGCTCAAAAACGAAAGGGATCAGTGAGCGCCCACCGGCAGATACCCTACAGAATCGGGCGTAGATATCTCGATAAGTCGGGCTTCATTTAGGCTTAATTGGTTCGGCCAGATTGGCTGGATGCCAGCTATGGCTGGGCTGGTTATCAACAATTAGCATTTCGGGATTCGGGGCTTGAATAACTTGGCAATTAGCGATCTGGCCTTATCTCTGATCCTTTCGCTGGCCCACCACAAATAATTCGGCAAATTCCTAATCATCGTGGGCCTCCCCACAGTTCCGGTTCAAAGTTCTGGCCGAAAAGAAAACAAAGTTCTTCGAGCAGGGCACTTGCCAGTCTCAATTAACTTAGATCTTATCTGGTGCGATTGCTGCTGGCCAGCGAGCAGCAGCAGCAGCTCTCTCAGGTTCTGGAAAACCAGTTTTTTTTTTCTCTCTTTTTTTTTTTGGATTTTTGGCATCCCAACAAACCCTGTTGTGGCCCAAACTTTGCGGCTGTCGGCTCGCATTTGCTTAGTGGGCGCAAACGGAAATTTAATGAAGCGTTAATAAGTACCCATCGCACCGAGGGCCCTGGACTGAAAAGGGTCTTAAATGCCCCATCCGATACGAGGGCCGGAATGTCATGTATGTTGTTAGCCCCTATGATTGCCATTGCCCCTTTGTTTTTCGCATATGACGGAGGTAGTACTCGAGGCACACTTGAAGGAAGGGCCGCCGCGTATAGGAACGCGTATGTGGAACAGGCAAATACCAGGCCTATACGACGACGACGACGACGAGTTGCCATGCTGAGCCGCGAATTGTTAAATCCATTCAATGTTCTCATTAGTGTTTGTACAGTTGTTGTAATTAAGAGCAGCGAGTGAGTGACTGTTGTTCCCAGAACAGAACCAAACCGAACAGAGCCAGTCCAGAAAGCTCTCAAATCGGGCAATCAGCGAGACAGAGAGACAGATGAACGCCACGGACCCCGTAATTATTTCAGCCCATTTTTCATTAAACTGTAATCATAATTCATTAGGGTATTATAAGGCGACACACACCATCTGAATATCGAATCTTGGCTCTTGCAGATGGGTCTGTGGCTGCAGAGCAGCGAAAAACATACACAGAGGGAAAAGTTCTAAGTGTTGTATTAAGAAATAAAATTAAATAAATTTCAAGTATTATACTATATTATTTTAATATGGTTTTCAGAATGATCAATGAGTTTATCACACATTGGTATGCTGATTCAGGTCTAAATTAAATTGTAGACTTAGTATTAAGTATGCTTTAAAATATTGAAATTCATTTTAATCAATGTTTTTCTCTCTGTGCAGCCTTCGACAGTGACAGCGCCCTTCCTTGTCTTGTACATTGTGTGCCAATGTTGCTCTTACTGTTGCTGTTTCTGCTGCTCGATGGTGCTGCTGCTGCTGCTGCTGCTGTTGCTCTTGTTGTGTTCTCGGCAGCAGCAGCAGCTGTGGCCAGCAGCATATCAAGCATCTGCGCCATCCGCTTGCCACCAACACCAGCGTCAAGTGATCTTTCAGTCGCTCGCGTGACGCAGAGCCGATCATATTCGCCTGCTCCTCCTACGCGCACTCGGTCGCACGGATCGTGACACCACCACAATACCACACCACACTGAGGCACAGCATATGCAAAGGACTCTCTCTCTGGTGCTGGTGCTGGGCCCAATTTGTGGCAAGGCTTGGCCGCGTAAACGCCTTACAAATTGCGCAGGCGCAGCACAGTGAACTGGGTGCACCATGGATGCCTCAGTTTAGTGAACCCGCGATCGCGAGTTAGTGCTCCTTTTGGGCTTCGGTTTCGTTGTCGCACACGTTGGCGTTGCGTCTGCGCGACATCACAGTGTTAAGTCCGCGATAAAGAGAGAGACATAGTGCCATGGAGGCCCAAAGAAAGCCTCTGCTGAAAGTCCACGAGGCAGTGACTAGTAAGAGCAGGCTCCTCCTGGACAGCAAGATGATGTCGAAGGAGCCCCAGAAGCCGCCCCCGCCCACGGCTGTCGTGGAGGTCGTTAAGGTATATTTCCACTGCCCGTTCCGTTTAGTTTTCCCCCAGTGATTTCCCTCGGTATTAATCCGCCAGCACAGGCATTTCGCCAGTAGTCATTAGGTATATTTACACAGTGTGGACCAGTGTTGTCATAAATTGGCCTCCCATTATTGGCAGGCGGGCGGGCTCTCAATTATTTTTTATGGTAGCCAAGTTGCGACCTCAATTGGTGTGCCATAAAATCGCCAGCCAGCCAGCCACAATATCTTAATATTCTCAAAAAGTGTTCTAGAAGTTGTTATGAAATTTATGCTGCCAAAGTGCGGAGCATAGAGTTATTGCCTTGTTTTCCAAATCTGCACGTACATATATATATCTATAGTATGTGTTGTAGTTGCAGGAATAAAAATAATTTTAGTGCCTAATTATGATTTGATATGCTGCTAATTAGGAAATCATAACAAACAAAGAAATAAGAATAAGAGCTTTTTTTATGAGGGCTAGGATCTCCGTGCTCAGATCATCGACTAAAACAATCCCAAATGGCAATCCCAAACCAATAGAAACCACAAACACTGTCCGTCCAAGTGGGCAAATCATCGTCGCTGGTTGAGCGAGTTTAATCGTTCATTATGGCAAATATATCTATATTCTCTCACACATCTTTTGATGTTCGAATTAATGTCACCGATTCAGGGACAATACCATAAATTAGAGTTAATTAAAGTGCAAATAAGAGAGGCTGGCGAAGCCGTTTGCATAATAAATTGCATACTTCCTGGAAGACCGCTACGAAGTCAAGTCAGTGGTCCGAAAATACCCATAGCCGTCGTCGAGATCAACGCTCCCACATGGCGTTGGGGACGGTTCTCGGAATTATTGCCTTATGTCACGGAGCGCGGGCGCGGCACGAGCGAGTGTCATAGACTTTTTGGCAATTAGAGCCAAACTGCGGAACAGTCCCCAGAAATTGTCAGGGGCGTTCCGTATTAATACGGTCATAAATTCGCACGAATAGGGCGTTGGTGGTGCCACAACCCCAATACCCACCACTGGCACTCTCGAGGACACTCCTCTGCCTGGGATTATGTCCCGATATCCCACGAGTTGCTGCGTCCATGTGGGATAAACAGACAGAAACAATACACTCTTCCGGCGGCGGCGCTAAGGTCAAGTGCAGAGCGATGCCCACGGGGCGCCAGCATAGCTGGGATTCTTCCTCTTAAAAGATATTTTCGTAATTGGCATCGCATTTATCAGATTGTCAAAATCCGCTGCAGATGGTTGCAATCGAGAACTGCGGTATTATTAGTCGTTGGCACAAGACACACAGAGCAGGGAAAATAGAAAGCATCATCATCATGTTGGAGAGCCCGCCAGCGAGCACATATAAAGCGGATTCTAAAATTATTTCCGCGAGCAAGCATCTTCGGCTAGAGGTGGGCCCGTGAGTCCGGCGGATTCCCTCCCGCTGGGGATGAGAGCGAAAGCTCTCCTTGGCTTGGCCGTGGCCGTACAAGAGGTGCATGGAAGGTGCGAATAGTCCAAATGCCTGGCCTAGCCTGCTCTCGCGATCCCACGGATACGCAGCGCGCTCCAACGCTCCGCGATTGTTTACACAGGCCAAAACGCTCGCGGAAAATGCGAATACAAAGTGTGTGTTTTCTAAATTCGTTCCGTCAGTCTTATTTCGAATTTCGCACAAGATCTGCACAAGCGCTGCAAACGCCGAACGATCGCGGGATTGTCTAAACATATGTATATGCCGAGAACTTAGCGAAAATTAAAAATATTATAACTCGAGTGGGAAAACATGCAAACGAAATAGGAAGATTTTCAATCATTTGTGCAGCGGAAATATAAAAATAAGCAGCGTGCATGAAGTCGAATAAAATTGCACAAGATTAATGTGGAAATGTCATAAGTTAGTTACTCATCGACGACAGGCGAATTTTTAAATATTTTTCAATAGAATAATATCGAGTGAATAGCAACATCAAAGTGCGACAAAACTGTCATTTCCGAGCTATTGACTCAGAGGTGAATATATTTTTGGCTAATTTCTATCTGTCGTGCATAATATTGAGTAAATATTTCTATTATAAAGAAAGACCTACCGCAACAGAGAGTAATTGTGACAAATTATGAATGCTCTTGTGTTCATATTTCAAAAAGATAGAAGAACCATTATCTGTCTAACTTTGTAATACTTCTCGTGAGAGCGTGTGGCGAGGTGTAATTAACCAGCAGGATTGGTTTACGTATCTCTCATCGGCTGGAAAATAGCTAAACTTTTCAAATACCACAAATTTCGACTAATCTTCACATTTTAAAGAGCACCCAGCTACTTAAGCAAATGGCTTACACACACAGTGGCCACTAAAATTAATGTGCACATTCTAGCCTTTTGCTCGAAAATACTTGATAAATATTTTGTATCAGGCCGACAGGCATAAGAAATCTATTTTTAATAGATATTTTACACGAGTGAACGGAATCGAATCGAAATTGAGGCAGTGTTTATGCCAAACTTTCACACATTTCAGCGCCACTGCTAAAATAAAACGAGAATCGAAATACTATAAAAATCGGAAAATTAAGTAAACACGCCCTTTACTAAAAATAGTAATACCAACGGAGGAGACTCTGCTAGGATGTGGTGGGCAAAATTAATTTGTTAACTTTTTTTGAACGCGCGAAGGGGAAGCGGCGTTCGCGTAAGCAAACAAAACAGAAGAGAAATGTGCGTAAGGAAAATGTTGGGAAAATAAACAAAAAACGCGAAAAATTGTGCTAAAAAAAATGAAGACAAATGATGAGTGAGAGAAGCTTTGAGGTTAGATTTATGGGAAAATAAAATTTCCGATAGAAAAAAAAGGCTTGCCAAAAGAAAAGCGAAAAAGAAATGCACGGCATGGAAACGAGAGCGATCGAGGACGATGCCAGTGCCGGTTCCCGAAATAGCACAGTCGCTTTTTTTTTAGTTTAGCCATTTAGTTTTTTATGTTTAATGTTTTTTTTTCTACCTTTCTGTGTACTTTCTCTTCTGTTCTTCTTGTGTGTATGTGTGTGTGAGTGTGTGTGTTTGTGTATTTTTGTTAACGGACAGAAGCGTGTCAGAATTTTGATGTATGTATTTGCTTGAAATGAACTCTCTTGTGTGCAGCGAATTGAACGTTTGTCGGCCATAAAAACTATGATATAATACAGCCAGAAAGCAACAACGAGGAAACAATAAAAATTCTTAATTAATCTACCAAAAAGGCAGAAGAAACCAAGCAGCAAAAATCTGAGAGAACAAACACAAAAAATCGAAAGAAAAGAAAAAATTGCAATAAAAAAATGTGATATATGCAAGGCATAAACAAAAAAATTATAAAAATACACCAGCAATTTGACAATAAATAAAGCTAAATAGAAAACACAGAGCCAACAACAAAGCGCCAATAAAATATGTATTAAATATGTAAAATAAAAATAAATACAGACCACACTAAAATAATAACCGAGGAGGCGGCAGGCACATGTGTCTCGATCCCGAGTGCTTTTGTCTGGCCGCAAGGCAAGTCGGGAAATATTTTCCGTGGGATTTATTAGCTGCGACCAGACATCTTCGGTTTGACTTACACAGATCTAGATCTGGCATGTATCAGGATATATGTATATATACATATATTCCAAGTATTTCTCTTCCTCTTCGTGTGACACTTTTCTGAGCTTTTGGAATTAGGCGGAGAACAGCCGGCGACAAATAAATAAATGTTTTGGATAGCCAGAAAAAAAAGAGAAAAAATGAAAACAAACCGAAAACGAAGGCGTTAATTTTTTTGCTAGCTTCTCTCTGAACCGTAAATAAATAACAGAAAATGTGCTTATGAGATCTTGGCTAAGTGGCGGGTGTTAAAACCATATAAATATGCATTAGCATAGTGCGTTGGTATGCGATTAGGAAGCACTTTTTTGAGGCGGAATCACAATGGATTTCCTTCCCCCCGCAAAACAGTCGGTAAAATCAAAATCGTGCACTAATTTGAGAATTAGCCATAAAAATAGAACCAAAGGAAATAAACCTGACGGCTTTTCTTAAATTCATTTAATTTAACATCAATATTCATGTATACAAATAAACAATTTATAGAATATCAAAGAATATATGTTCCTAAAGACTCTATAAGTATTCTGTTTCCTTAGTAATTTCATAATGTTTGTGAAAATTCACAATTGACAGCCAGTCTGTCCAGAAGAAAGTTACATATGTCTAGAATAATTTATTGAGTTGTAAAAAATAATTAAATGCAGCTGCAGTGCCTGGGAAGTAGTTATGGAATTCGCTGATAGACACATCTAATTGTGTGTTGTGGTGTGCCGGGTGTTGTTGTTGTTGTTGTTGTCAGCTAGACTGTCAGTATGCAAAACAAAAGCCTGGGAAAGAAAGGAACGTGTCGGAAGTTGCACGACTGCCTGCGATACCCATAACTCGCGTTGAACACTCATAAAACATTTGTATGAATACTGGCTTTACTTGACCTGTTCGTGTTTTTGTACGACTTTTGTGTGTTTTTATATATTTTTTTTTACTACTCATACTTGTTATTGTTACTGTTTTGGCTGGGCGCACGCGTCCCGCGATTGCGCTTCCTTTGCTTCCGTTTATTGCAAGATCATTTTGGGGGGATAAACCACTCCCCCCCCGCCTACTGCTCTTGCAGGGCCATCAATTTTAATTATCGAACAAATTAATCGGTCGCAAGTTTCGTATCATTAAGATTAATGATCGGTCGATCGGTCGAGCTGGGTGGCAACAGCAACACCAGCAACATGGGCACCTCTGCCAACGATACTAACAACAAATATGCAAATAGCGCACTTGGCTGAACTGGGGCTCGAACTCGAACTCGAACTTGAGTGTATCGCCAGCACCGCAGCAGAGCCGCAGATCACAGGCGAGCCAAATAAGCTGTGGCAAATTTGATTAGAGCGCCAATTAATTGCTTGTTTAATTAGAACCCAGATATGAGAACACGAGCAGGCAACTGGGCTTTCCCCGCTCCCTGTCTCGCTCTATGCCCAGTTCCCAATCTCCCTCGACTTGGAACAGTAAATAATTGTCGCGACTCGGAAGAGTGCACTGACCCGGCCGAAAAATGTTGATATGCTCAGGCATGCAGACGTAGAAGTGCTTATGCGGGCAATATTGGGGCCTGATTCATGTGTCCCGTTCGGCGGGGTGAGTGCAGCGGGCAGCGGGCATCGAATCGCGGCCAAAATCAAATTCACAAGTGCAGGCGGGGTCAGTGACGTGCCGCAAACGTCAACCGTCAACCGTCACCGTACGCCCTGACGTATCTGACAGATACAAAATGTACGCGCGTATCCGCGCTTGTTTTTGCCTCGAATGGGACGCTGCGGCTGGGATGCGCTGTGAATAATTCATGAAATGCAGAGGA
>JAEIIU010056177.1:0-15020 GCA_018874675.1 Drosophila baimaii
TGACTCCTTCACTGCGTTGCAAACTTCTGACTAAAATTATAATACCCTGCAAGGGTATAAATATATCATTTTGTTTGCTCAATTGTTTTGAATCACACTCTAAATACTCTTATTCATTCCTGGTTTTTAATAAATAATAAATAATACCTATTCCGAATCAACCTTCCGCTGTTTTATCGCTTCTTTTCAACTATAGAGTAACGACTGTATAGTACTTTTGTTTATAAATTTGTTTGTAATAAATACCGCTGGGGCTTACTCATTGGGCATGAGCGTAGACAGATTCGAATCGAAAATGAGGGGGACCGAGGCTCACAATTCGGAGCTTCCCATTATGCATACACACACACACACAACCTCCGATAGAGGGACACAAAATATAAAACAAATTTAAAATGCGTATCCGGTGTGACGGTCAAGTAATTCATTATGTACCCATATATACATCATGTCCAATTTATATAGTAAAAGTAGCGCGCACTTTTTGCCTTCGGAGCCTGTCTGCGCTGGCATAAATATTGAAGAGAGCACTCGTCTTTGTCACCTTGTTTATTATTCTCTTTCTCTTTTTATGCACTCTTTTATTTACTTATTTATTGTTTTATTATTGTAAAAAGCGCGTCGAGGCAAATCACTCGGCTTGATGGGTTCAGACCGTAACGGACAATGTACTGGGTGTGGAGCCGATGTGGTGGAGTAAGGGGGGCTCAGCGGCTCACCCATAACATTGCAATTAATTAATCAATAAATTTTGTAATCATTCTCGTATTTATTCACCCTCTATGGGCATGGGAAATGTATTGCACATACTCGTATATTTCACATTGAGCACGTTTTAAAAAGAACAAAACAAAAATCCATACATAGATATATAACAAAGGCAGAAGTGATAATAATTTTAATAATTGTTAGGCTTAATTAACACTCGCGTAGAGCTGCTAAGTTCAATGCAAATTTGCAGTAATTGAATGAGAAAACATGGAACAAAAAGCATCTTACTGTGATCTTGAGAAGCAAACAGAAAATGCGGAATTTCACAAAAAAGTTTCAGATAAAAGATATTATTAGTTTTTATTATGTTTATTTTTTGATACTATCTTAAGCGGTGGGTTAAGATTGTGATTATAAATTAATTTTAAGATAGAATATGTATTTTATATAATTATATCCGCTGTTTTGAAGCCGTAAAAAATGCTTATATCTCAGAGAATGTGCAAATATCTTGAAAAACAACGAACCAATTATTTTATTATATTAATTTTCAAGTTAATTCCATGATAACTAAAGGATAAACATTTCATTTACATAGCTTTAAAATTGGGAGAGACGGACAGGCTAGATCGACTCAGCTTTTGATGCTACCTAAGAATATACATTCCTTATACAGTCGCCTTACAAATGATGCTGTTAAATACTTTAGATTAGTTTTCTTGTACAAATATTGAGCATTCTTTTTATGAGAATCTAAAACTATTTAAGAAGTTTTCTATTTTATTCATTATATGATCTATGCTAAGAGATACAAATCCTAATTTATTCTTTATATGATCTATGCTTAGAGATACAAATCTGTGTTACGTTTCTCCGCATTTCTGTCCGCTTTATATAATTTCTTTTGTTAATTGTATGATTTTCCTTCAAAAGATTCAAGTCCAATTGTGCATCCGATGATGTTGTTTCTTCAGTTTGCATTATTTGCTGTCCCCTCCATCTTCAACACACCCTTTTCCTGCTCTCATCCCGTAAATGATTGTGTGTGTATCTAATTAGAACTTCCAGCTGCAGCTGCACCCTAAAAAAAAGAAGGAAAAAAGTGGAAAAATTAAATTGAAGTCACGTAAGCATATTTGCCGATTTTATTATGGTGCATTCCCTCCCGTTAAATTGTACATTTAACCATTTTACACAACCGTCTGCCGTTGGGCAGGTAAATTGGTTCTGTGTATTTGAGTTTGCTTTGTGGTTCAGTGATCTGTAGTTAAAATCAGAAATACATACATATATGGCACGAGTAAGTCTGGAATAAATTATCATTAAACTTAGTAGAGATGTATATCGAGAGATGTATAGCGCTCAATATAATATCTAAAATATTTTATAATTTGAGGTATCGAAATTTGTAATATCGAAAAATTCCGCAGTTAAAATTTCGATAGAATTTCGATAAATTGTAATAAAAATCCAGAAATAAAATATACTTAAAACTATATTTTCGATTATATATTAAAAATAGTATATACTTATCGCACAAGTATTGTTAAAACATCCTTATATATCGGACTTAACATTAAATATAGATCCATAAATATTTCTTTAACTCCTTTTGATTAAAGTAAAGTGTTAAATAAATGAGATTTCTTTGTCAGCGGTAATCTAGGAAATAGAGCGATGCTTCTCTTCTCTTTGCACAATTTTCCACCTTGGTTCACTTTTATTTATGGTTTGCTGACTCACTCCGGGTAATCTCTTGGTAACCCATCAGCAGCTGAATAATTCAATATTTGCAAGAGCAGGCAAACAATGCTCCGGTTAAATATCTCAAGCGATGCAAGACTGGGTACCTTAATGGGCCATAATACGCGGTGAATTTGGGCTTTAATGGGCTTTCCAATTGGCTGTGTGCCATTTCCAGCTGACAATAATGTTAAATCTCTGTTTTCTGTTCTCTTAATCATCAACACTTACGAATTGTCTTCTGTTTTTCTTGTATTTTTTTACTGCAGGCTTCGATGGACTTGCCGCCCGATAAGGCAAAGCTACTTCGTAACTACGATGACGAGAAGAAATGGGACATGATATGCGATCAAGTAAGTAATGATAAACTCTTTACATATTTTAACCTTTTAAAAGTAATATAATTAATATATACATACATTACGTACAGGGAATTTCCTAGGGTTCAGGAAATAGCAAATTTCAGGAAATATTCAAATTCCGATTTTAATATAACTTAAACTAAGATAACGGGTATATGCATTTTGCTAAAAACTCTTTGCTATCAGAGTCTGGACTTCCTGTTCCTGTTGTTTTCTATTCCCATCGGAATACTTTGGACTGATTTCAAGGGAGCAGTTCAAATAAGGTTATTCTAAAAGCTGGGATTGCTTTAGGTCAAGTTAGAGTCACTCTCCACTGATGTCGACACCTTGAACGCTGACCTTTAGGCTGCACAGCTGTGCAAAGGGGCAAGTGGAGTGGCAGCTCTAATTAAACTATACCAAATGGCTTTGCGCAATGAAATTGTTACAATCGGATGTGTGTGTGTGTGTAGGCCGGTTGGAATGCCAAAAGGCGCGTATGCGTTAAGCAACCATATGAAATTCTCCATCAATTAGTATTCCAACTGGGTTGCTAACAGAGCAAACAGGCTAATGCATAACAGATCTTGATGATTAAGTTAGAATTTCATACACTTATGAAACTTTAAACCGTAAATTTCTTCAAAATATTATAGAAAGCGACTTTATTACGTAATTTGGTTTTTATATTTTGCTAAATTATAAACATGACGCAGAATAGAACACGCAAAAATGTTATCTGAAATAGTTTAATTGTCCAGTCAAGGTCTGGTTCGTTAGATTAAGTAAATTAAATCAGTGGTGGCTAGGTCATATGTACATGTTAAAATGGCTTTTGTTTCAGTAAGAAATGGAACAACGAGACTGGATATGAGAAAAAAATAGCAAACTTTTTCCTAATAAAGAATTAAAATATTTGTGACTATACAAAATTATTATTTAACTCAAAAAAAGGCTAGAATTTGACAAACAATTTCAATTTTGAAGCACTAAGTTGTTGTTTACATCCTTTGCGTGTGCCGGGGAATCACTGTATTAAATCTTTAACTAGGCTATAACCAAAATAATTAAGGTCTGGATATAAAGTACAATAGCCAATCCTAATATCCGTAGCTTTTCTAATAATTAAACAAAGCTTTTTAAAGTAAGGTGCTTGAAATAGTTGAGGATTTTAACAGCAACACTGGTGGTTAAACCATCAAACTTGACACTATACCTTACCTTTTTATATAATATTCTATATGTAACAGAGGAAACTCTAATTTTGCAACAGTATGCTAATTAATACCCACATAAAAAGATTACTATAAAATCGAATATATCTCAACCTTTAAGCATCTTTCATTAACCTGGGAAATATTTCACATTGGAGTGGAGGATAAAAACTCCACTCGCTTAGCGATGATTGCTGGAACTGGCATAAATAAATTGCCGTACAAGTGTTCAAATATATTTGTATCTGTCTCTCTAGATAGATAATTAAATATATGTGCCGCGGTGTTTCAGCTTTGTCAATCATTATGCAGTGCGTGCTGTTTTGTCGCCAGCGCTTTTTGATGTTTTTTTCGCCGCTTCGCACAGCACAGTGTTTAATGACTCAAATTCGCTGTCTGAATCCGAATAAACCTAAACATTTCGGCAACGAGAGCGACTGTAAATTGCTTTAGAATAGGGCAGTTAAATGTGTATATACATATGGGATTGTGACTCTTTATATGCACACGTCGGGATTGCGTGTTTTTTTGCTGCTGGTGTTGGAATATGACGAAACTATTAACGTGTGCGCCAGAGCGTGCACCTTTTTTGGTGGATTCTATCCATCCATCCGTCCATCTATCCATCCAGCCATCCATCCAGCTATCTATCCATCTCGCTTGTAACTGGGTCACTGAATTTTCAAGAGCTGCACCTAGAAAAATAACAACGGAAACAACGGCAACGAAAAAGCATAATATATTCGCCATCGGCATTTTGGTGGAGTAGCTCTCAAAAAGACAAAAAAAAGCGAAGGAAGGAATGCTTAACACTCTCTGAAAGCCCGGGACTCGCGTCAAACATTTTCTGCCATACGATAAAATATCATAAACATCCAACTCGGTTCTCCGTTGTGTTGTTGCCTGTTGTTGTTCTTATGACTATTGTTGTTGTCCATGTCGTCGTGGTAGTCGTCGTCGCCGGTTCCTTAACTGCCTGCATGCCTGCAACACAGACCAGACCTGTTTTCCATAATTCAGGCCCCAACCGCACTGTGGGCCAGGCATTGGGAATTGGTTAATGAAAATCGGCTAGTCTGAAGACGAAATGAAAGGTGAAGAGAACTCAGGCTCAAAGTAAAAGGAGAAAGGTATTAAACTCACTGAAGCTTAATTCGATTAATCGATGCTTTTAAACATTAAAATGTTGACGGCAAAAACTCTCTGATTTCGAAAGATTAGGAAAGGTGATTGATGGGAATTTTCACACCACATCTCTCCCTAAGGGGCTTTGCCCTTCGTAGGCTTTTTTGGATTTTTAAATTAGTATTAAAATTCATTTAGTTAGCTAATGAAATTTTGTACGTCTTATACAATGTATGTTTATGTATAACCGTCTTCATAATTCTACTTCTCTCGCAGATAGAAGGATAAGTAAATGAAAAGAGTCTCTCCCTCGCAGTTTTATCGGTTGTTATTCTCCTGTTTAGATTACGGAGAGCCAAAATGCGAAGCTCTCCCAGAGTGCTTAGCTGCAAAGCCCTCTTCTTAGCTACTCTTAGTTTTTCCTTCTGCCTTTCCGCAAAGCAAGCGGCGTTTAGAGACCAAAGTTTTCTCTCGCAGTTCAACCTGGAGGGCAGAGGAGAGAGAACCGATCTAAAACGATTGTTTGAATCCGTTTTCAAGAGAGGTATACCAAAGACGCTGGAATTACTAAGATGAGTAACGACCATACATTTGAATTGCCATAGGCAAAAAAAAAAATTGTCTTTGCTAGGACGTTGCGCTATGTCCTACACGAAAAGTGCATGTTCAAAAAATCGTATGGCTATCGGCCTCTTAGTAAGTAGAGAGTCCTTGGTTATACTAAATCAAGGCTTAATGCTGGGCCTGTTAAAATAAACTAATATTTTTTAATTTGTTTAAATTCTCTCCAGATATTAAACATTTTCATTAGCTAAAAAATCCTGGATTAAGTTGTTACTTTATGTGGTTTATTGGAAACTATATCTCCCTTTTCCTGCGCTCTTTGTTTAAATATACCCATTTTTGTTGTGGCCGTAACCCACAGTTCCACTCTAACTTAGTCTAGTCATGAAAATGAATGAAAACGCAGCCCACTGACAGACGACCCGACCACTAGACTTTTTAGGACAGACAGAGCCAGTGATGATGGTGGGATTGGTTGGACGGTGGAGGCGAAGGTAGCCACTCGAGGACGACTCCGTGTGCGCCGCTGAGGTGCTGCTGAGGCCAATCCCATGGACTCGGGCACTCGCTCTCTTCCTGTCTCCGTTGCTCGGCCGCTCTTCGTGCTCACAGTGACAAAATGCAAATTATTATGACGGCGATAAATTGCAGTTTTTAATCGCTGGAGCCGCTTGGAGCGGCTTACATATCCGTATACCAACATATATAGAGAAATATCTGCGGCTGTGTGCATGCCGATACTCCTCCAGCACTCTTCAACTGAGAAAAAGAATCAAACTGGTTTTCTCTAGCTGCAGTTCGAACCCAAAACCGAAACCCACACATAGTTTAAGTTGTAGTCATGCGTTGGCTGCCTTTTTGTTGGCGTTGTTTTTATTTCTGTGGTTTTTGGTGGCTGCCTTAGTTGTTGGCATAGTTAAACAAAACCCAAAACCAAGGAAAAAAAGCAAAACAACAACGGACTCAGGCCAAAACAAGTATACCACGCTTCATGCTTAAAAATGTTTAGAGTTAGGCAAGCCATCGATGCTTATGTGATCGGGGGATCGCAGATAGCGCGGCGGGGCGAAGTTATGAGGGGTGGCGGCGGTGTGCGGTACCATAAACATGTACACAAATATGCAGTTAAGCACACGAGGGGAACAACAGAAAAAAAACACAAAGTAAAAGCCGCTAGGCCTCGGTCTAGTGTTAATGCATGTGGAATCAAATCGCCAAAGTAACCCCTTCCGCCGCCAGTTTCTCCATCTCGGCTCTTGGAGAGCCGAAGTCAGTTCATTGAACAGCAGCTTGGGTAACTCCGCCGAAGATGAGTTTAGTGGCAATTAACTAAACTCAGCCGCAATGGCAGTGTAATAGAGAGTGCAATTTTATAATTAGGAGACGACCAAGCGAGCTGGCCGAAAATAAAAATAGAAATGTAATTTTATGAGTTTATAACACTGTAAGTAGTAGTTTGTTCACAGAGAGGTTTACTTTTATTTCAAAGCGAGGTACCCTTAGTGGAAACCGATAATGTATATATACTCAGCATCACCAGCCGAGTCGATTTAGCCATGTCTCATAGCTACCAAATGTTGTCACCCGCACTGCCACCCCCAAAAATCAAGACAAATTATCAGACAGTTATCCCAAAGACGCTACTATGATACTAAGATGAGCAACGACCATACATTTGAATTGCCATATGCAAGCAAATTTTTCTGTATCTAACAAAAATCTCTCTCTGGTTCTCTGGAAACTAAGCTTGAACCCAACGCTGGGTCCAGCACGAAAAATGCGTGTGTAAAAAAATCGTATGGGGTCCGGCATCCTAGTTAATAAAGCGTCTTTGGTTTTACGTTTGAATTCGGTAAAAAAAATGTAAACACATATGGACATGAAAATTTGACCAAAATCTGATAGAGTTATTACACAATAAAATTCTTCTAACTCTGACAAAAGCAGCTGAAAATTATTATTATTTTGAAATTATTATTGCATATAAACATTAGTCCAAGAAATTAGATCAAATAACTTTTCCCTTTAAATTATTTTCGAATATAACGTATAGGAATGTGTCATAAATTAATAATAACAACCTTTATTATTCCGTATGGTTACTGATTCTAATTTCCATCACTTGCCAATCAGCTTTTCCATAAATTCTTTTCTATAAAGTTCAGTCGTTCAACTAGTTTTTCTGCTCATAGCGCCATCATCATAGTAAATGTCATCTTTAACCATCATATATGATCTGATTGTTTAAGGTTTTGTTGGTGAAATTTTAAATCGTCTATTATAATTACGAGCGTTGTAGTTGGCTTGATTAAATATATTTATTGTTATACATATGTTATATATTATATTTCGATATACCCTACTTATAAATACATTTGTTTGTTTCTAGGAAATGGTGCAGGCCAAGGATCCGCCCTCACATTACTTGAGTAAATTGCGAACGTATTTGGACCCGAAAGCATCACGAAGTCATCGGGTACGCCACATTCTAATTCCTCCTCCATCTTATATCTTATATAGCTTCCTGTAGTTGTTTCTGTAGTGTGGTTTCTGGTTGTACCATGAATAAAATATTATTGAACCCAAAACTCTAACCAACTATTAGGCCAAAGCTGAAATAATAAGCCAAAGTTAATAACCCAACTTGAAATCAAAATCTATTGTTCCGATATTAATGTGTAAATTTAATTTCTCTACTCACAACACTGACAACACACCACGATCCACCTTCCCGATTTCTCTACTTTCTATCTTCCTGTTTCTTCCCTTCTTATCCTGTCCTTATTTGTTTACTTTCTGGCACCTGCACTGCCCCGCCCGGTCCTCGTCCTACCGCTCAATCCTTATCCTGTTGCTGTTTCCGGTCTCCCGTCTTCCTATCCTCCACTCTCTCTCTCTTTGTACACTTACAGCTTTACCTCTTCTACTTTCTTTGCCAGAAACGGAAAATGGTCGGCGAGTCCACATCCACCCAGGTGCTCCGGGACCTAGAGATCTCGCTACGCACGAACCACATCGAGTGGGTGAAGGAGTTCCTGGATGATACGAACCAGGGTCTGGATGCCCTGGTCGACTATCTCAGCTTTCGTCTGCAGATGATGCGGCACGAGCAGCGTCTCCAGGGTGCGCTGTGTGCCTCCGAGGAGCGCCTGAATATCACGAGCGGCGGGGATGGCGGAGAGATGGTGTTGGGCAACAACAGTTCCATAAGTCCGGGCGGTGGAGGCATGGGACTGACTCACGGCGGCAGTGCAGGTCATGGCCTCGCCAATGGCTCGCTACTGTTGGACTCGAGGCAACAGCAGCACTCCATGTCCTACGGATTCCTGCGTCCCACCATCGCCGATGCCCTGGATAGTCCCAGCCTGAAGCGAAGGTCGCGGCACATAGCCAAGCTGAACATGGGCGCTGCCACGGATGACATCCACGTGTCCATAATGTGCCTGCGGGCAATCATGAACAACAGTAAGTGTTTAGGGATACCTTTTAGAATTATGTAAAAAAAGATAATTTTTAATGATTTCCTATAGAATACGGCTTCAACATGGTCATCCAGCACCGCGAGGCCATCAACTGCATTGCTCTGAGTCTCATCCACAAGTCACTGAGGACGAAGGCATTGGTCCTGGAGCTGCTGGCGGCCATCTGCCTGGTCAAGGGCGGACACGAGATCATCCTGGGATCGTTCGACAACTTCAAGGACGTGTGCCAGGAGCAGCGGCGCTTCCAGACCCTCATGGAGTACTTTATGAACTTCGAGGCCTTCAACATCGACTTCATGGTGGCGTGCATGCAGTTCATGAACATAGTGGTGCACTCGGTGGAGGACATGAACTACAGGGTGCACCTTCAGTACGAGTTCACGGCCCTGGGCCTGGACAAGTATCTGGAGCGAATCCGACTCACAGAGTCGGAGGAGCTGAAGGTGCAGATCTCTGCCTATCTGGACAATGTGTTCGATGTGGCCGCCTTGATGGAGGATTCGGAAACGAAGACCTCTGCCCTGGAGAGGGTGCAGGACTTGGAGGATCAGCTGGAGCGAGAGGTGGATCGGAATTCGGAGTTCATGTACAAGTACGCTGAACTGGAGTCGGATAATACGGCCCTCAAGATGGAGCGGGAGCAGATGGCGATAGCACGCCAAAAGCTGGAAGCGGACTTCTCAGTCCTGCAACGGATGCTGCAGGACAACGAGTTGGAGCTCAAGAAGAGGGACACGCTGCTCCACACTAAGAACCTGGAGTTGCAGACGCTTAGCCGCTCCCTGCCGCGATCGGTCTCCAGTGGCGATGGATCGCTTGTGAATGGCGGCCTTCTGGCTGGTTCCAGTTTGGGCGCAGCCTCCTTAACGCTGCCCCCACCACCGCCGCCAATGCCCGCCTCGCCCGCCGCCATGTCCGCCTCGCCTCCGCCACCTCCGCCGCCAGCACCACCGGCCCCACCGCCGCCGCCCATGATGCCTGGCCTCAGTCCATTGGTCAGTCCGAACGGCAGTCTCACCTCAACGGCCCCGTCGCCGCCTCATGCCCCGCCCATGCTCAGCTCCTTCCAGCCACCACCGCCGCCGGTGGCCGGCTTCATGCCTGCTCCCGATGGCGCCATGACCATCAAGCGCAAGGTGCCCACCAAGTACAAGTTGCCCACCCTGAATTGGGTGGCTCTGAAGCCTAATCAGGTAATAGCAGTTGAGCTCCTTTAAAGGTATTTACTTTACCAATATTCTGTGATCTTCTCCAGGTTCGTGGGACAATCTTCAATGAGCTGGACGACGAGAAGATCTTCAAGCAGATCGACTTCAACGAGTTTGAGGAGAGATTCAAGATCGGCATCGGGGGCTCCTTGCATAATGGCAGCAGTGGATCCGAGGTGGATGGCTCGCTGCAGTCCAGCAAGCGCTTCAAGAGGCCCGACAATGTCTCGCTGCTGGAGCACACGAGGTTAAGAAACATTGGTGAGTGAGGTATATGTACATATTGTCCATCGGGGGATGGCAGAAAATATTGATATATCGATACTGTATCCATATTTGAAGAAGATCGATATATAAAACGATATTTTAGCATTGCGATTTATGCACGATAACTCAATATTTGTTCAATATCGATAATATCGATATTTTTATCGTAAAAAAGATATTTATTATAAAAAACATTGGTTAGTGAGGTGTATGTACATATTGTCCATCGGGGGATGGCAGAAAATATTGATATTTCGATACTGTATCCATATTTGAAGAAGATCGATATATTAATCGATATTTTAGAATTGCGATATATGCACGTTATCTCGATATTTGTTCGATATCGATAATATGGATATTTTGATCATAAAAAAGTATATTTACTATAGGAAACATTGGTAAGCGAGCGAAAAAATCGATATATCGATACTGTATTGATATTTGACGCGAAGATCGATATATAAATCGATATTTTAACATTGTGATATATCAAAATCAACATTTTCACAATGTATATGTGCACGATAATTTGTTATGGCAAAAAACGATACATTGGTGAGTGAGGTATACATATGCTACATCTAGAGATGGCAGAAAATATCGATAAATCGATAGCATTGCGATATATGCACGTTACCTCGATATTTGTTCGGTATTGATAATATGGATATTTTGATCGTAAAAAGCGATATTTTTTTATATTTCAAATTTCGATATATCAAACTATATCATTTCGATATAAAATTTGGCGCGATAGTTTTGTCAATATATTACATCGGTTTTTTCCTCTCGATATACATCCCATTCCCCATCCTAAGACTTAAGAAGATAGGTAACGACATACGATTTTTCAACTTAAACTTCTAAAGTCTTTGCTCCTTCAGACCCAAACATCTGTAAATTAATCGATTACCTTTCTCTTCAGCAATCTCCCGTCGCAAGCTGGGCATGCTCATAGACGATGTCATCGCTGCCATCCATAGTCTGGACCTGAAAAAGCTGTCACTGGAGAATGTTGAGCTGCTGCAGAAGATGATTCCTACCGATGCCGAGGCCAAGTCCTACAGGGAGTACATTGCGGCGCGCAAGGACCAGCAGCTGTTGACCGAAGAGGACAAGTTCATGCTGCAGCTGTCGCGTGTGGAACGCATCTCCTCCAAGCTGGCCATTATGAACTACATGGGCAACTTTGTCGACAGCGTGCATCTTATTAGTCCGGTGAGGAAGCACTTCTTAAGTGATCATTCTTATCTCTCGTAAAAACCATGGATTACATTACATTATTAATACTTGTCTTCCATTCATTTAGCAAGTGCAATCCATAGCAGCAGCTTCCACTTCACTGAAACAATCGCATAAATTTAAGGCGGTTCTGGAAATAGTCCTGGCCTTTGGCAACTATCTCAACAGCAACAAGCGAGGACCTGCCTATGGCTTCAAGCTGCAGTCGCTGGACACTTTGATCGATACGAAATCCACGGACAAGCGGTCGTCGCTGCTCCACTATATTGTGGCCACTATTCGTTCAAAGTTCAACGACCTAATGAACTTTGATAGCGAACTATATGGCACGGACAAGGCAGCTTCGGTGGCGTTGGAAAATGTGGTGGCCGATGTTCAGGAGCTGGACAAGGGCATGGAGCTGGTACGCAAGGAGGCCGAGCTGCGGGTGAAGGGTGCCCAGACGCACATCCTGAAGGACTTCCTCACAAACAGCGAGGATAAACTGAAGAGGATCAAGGGCGATCTGCGTCATGCGCAGGATGCTTTCAAGGAGTGCGTGGAGTACTTTGGCGACTCCCCGCGCAATGCCGATGCTGCGGCCTTCTTTGCGCTCATCGTTCGCTTTACAAGGGCCTTTAAGGTTGGTATATTCCAAAGAATATAAAGGAGTCTCTTCCTAGTATATCGGTTGTTTTGCTTCTGTTGTGATTACGCTTAAATGCCACAGTTTTTAGTAAAACGAGAAACAACCCTGCAAGCTCTGCAAAAAGACTTCGTTCCTAACATCTTTCTGCCATTCTTTCAGCAACACGATCTTGAGAACGAGCAGCGACGTCGCCTGGAGCAGGCTGCCTCCAAGAAGGAGACCGACCAAGTGCATTTGCGAAACAAAGCCAACCAGAAAAAGCAACAGGTGAGTGACGAACAGCAGCATTGACATCGATCACGCACGGAAGCCCTCAATCCCTCCGACTCGGGTGGCCAAGTTCCTCGAATATATGTTAGTGCACTTGTCGTTTTAAGAACCTGGTAACCTGTTATGCTTTGTTCTGATCTCATTTGATTTGATTTATGCAGCCAATACAATGCCTGCTCGACCTACCACTCGTAGCATCCACCCACCGGCCATCTCCTCAATCCTAGCACGTTAACTTGGTTATTTGGTTGACTCACACAAAACGCACCACACTCTGTCTAATACTCAACCTGGGGATGGCCATCTGCCGGGGGCCAAAAAGCGGACTTAACCGCCCGTGCCCCAAATCGCAGCCACATCCTCTGCCACAAAAAAAAAAAAAAGAAATCGAAACCACCATCCTCTACCACCTAGTTGTTGCTCCCGGGGGGCGGCAAGTCACGGGATTTGTTTTGTGTAAAGTTCCCACTTTAGTGTAAGTCGCCTGGCTTGTCTCTACTTGTCTCCTAACATTGTTTTCGTTCCGACTAATCCCCCACTGTTGTGTTGCCTAATCCGCGCTAATTCCATTGCTAATCCACTCTGGCTGTGATCTCATGTACATAAATATGTGTCATTCCGTACTTTGGTTCCGTGCCAGGAACGCGCTGACATTTATTTTCATGTTCAATGTATTGTTTTTATATTTTAAGAACATTTAAATAAAAAGAATATTGCAAACCAAGATAAATAGTTCGCCCAAAGACTATAGAAAATTGTAGATAAGTAACGCGCGTTCAATTGATTTACTCCAAGTTGAGAGCTTAAAAATCTAAATCTAAAATGCGCTTCCATTAGTAAATAAATAAAAAACAAATAACTGTGTATGTGTGCGTACAGATCTAGAATTCTAGCAAATATGTGTGAATGCATTCAAGAAAGGTTGAATTACTAAGTTAACTAGCGACTTTACATTGAAATTGCCATATGCAAGCCATTTTTCTGTTTCTGACAAAAATTGCGTTCTCTCCTTTTTAACAAATGTAAAAAAGAATGAGCTTACATGTGTGCGTACAGATGCAGAGTGCGTAAGAATATGTGTACACACATACAGTCGTCGGGTGCCGCAGTGTACCTATAAAAGAGCGACTGGCTCTAGAGCGCGCTCTCTTTGGCTCTCTTACAACAGAGCTGTAAAAAAAGCGTCTTTGGTGTATGAGAAAGCGCTCTCTCTGTGGCTTTTGAAGAACATTTCAAGAGAGGCCTAGAGCATGCTCAAACAATTTGTGTGCAAAAAATCCTATGGCGTTACTTATCCTTAACTTTAACAGTCTTTGGTCAAAGTCCTCAAATAAATCCACTTAAAAAACAATAAATGTAAATATGTATCATAGATAAAGCAATATATTTGATAATTAAAAGCCGACTTAAGAGTAACCCTTTAGCAAATAAGTGTCTGTTTCTTCTGGTGATGGTTTCCCTGTCTAATTCTAATCTTTTTATTTTTCTAATCCTATCCCTTGGCCTGGCCTCTTGCTCCGCTCCCCAAAAACCTAACGCAAACAGCTGCCCTCAACATGCGCGCTCTCCTTGCAGGATGCCGTCATCAACGAGCTGAAGAGCAAGGCGCACTCGGTGCGCGAGAAGAAGCTGCTGCAGCAGGACGAGGTGTACAATGGAGCCCTGGAGGACATCTTGCTGGGGCTGAAGAGCGAGCCGTATCGGCGGGCGGATGCGGTTCGGCGGTCGCAGCGACGGAGGATCGACAATAATCGCCTGTCGCGCACCCTGGAGGAGATGGATTGCTAAGTGGGATCGATGGAACGAATGACGGGGCAATGGCAACGAACCGAAAATCAAAATTACACTGAAACCGAAACGGAAGCGGAAAAGAGATCTTTAGAGATACTGCAATATGTGATTAGGCGATTAAATTGTTTTGGACACACTCGAACACACCCACACACACACAACTCACATTCCCCTCCAGACAAAAACCTTTTATATTTCGAATAACTCTGAATTTTCCTTTGAGACTTAATCCTTTTCGGGTGCGGCTTATCGTGAAGAGCGTCAGTGGAACAAGATGCTACGATAACCCAAGCCCAGGCCCCACATCCCACCCGTTCTGTGAATCTCGCCTTAAATTTTGTGAGACATTGTTTATCGCCAAAATTTTGTTTTTAAAAACACACTTTAATTTGGTTGCTTAGAGCTTAAGTTGAACTCAAAAACAAAAA
>JAEIIU010056191.1:0-12655 GCA_018874675.1 Drosophila baimaii
TTTTAATGGTTGTTGTTGGTGCTATTGCTTGCTGTGTTGTTCTTTGTGGGTTTTTGTATGAATTTTGATTTATATTGTTTTTGTATTTTTTTCAAAATTATTTCCAGGACGATGAAGGCGAGAAAAGCGATCAAGATTTAGTCGTAGATGTTGCAAATGAAATGGTGAGTTGAGTGTCGGCCCAGATTCAATGCAACCATTCCCAAATTCCCCGAAAAAAAAAAATAAATATTGAAAGACCAAAGCCTCACCCTTCCCGTGCTTTCTATCGCCTCTCGATTAACAATCCCTTTTCCCCCGTGTCGTCTGCCTTTCAGGAATCCCACTCACCACGCCCCAACGGCGAGCACGTGTCCATGGAGGTGCGCGATCGGGAAAGCTTGAATGGCGAGCGTCTGGAGAAGCCCAGCAGTAGTGGCATCAAACAGGAACGTCCGCCCTCACGCTCCGGCTCCAGTTCGTCACGTTCCACACCCAGCCTCAAGACAAAAGATGTAAGCTCACATAATTAATGCCCAAGAAAGTATGTTAACTAATTAATCTAATCCCAATTAGATGGAGAAGCCGGGCACACCGGGCGCCAAGGCACGCACACCGACACCCAACGCTGCCGCTCCGGCGCCGGGCGTTAATCCTAAACAAATGATGCCGCAGGGACCACCACCGGCCAACTATCCGGGGGCACCGTATCAGCGACCGGCCGATCCCTACCAGCGTCCACCGTCGGATCCAGCCTATGGACGACCGCCACCAATGCCGTACGATCCGCACTCACATGTGCGAACCAATGGCATTCCACATCCCTCGGCGCTGACGGGTGGAAAGCCGTAAGTGTTTTCCGAGTCATATATGTATTAATTGTACCTTATATAACATAATTGTAACCCCTTTGCAGTGCATACTCTTTCCATATGAACGGTGAGGGTAGCCTACAGCCGGTGCCGTTTCCGCCGGACGCACTGGTTGGCGTTGGGATCCCCCGGCATGCCCGTCAGATAAACACACTGTCGCACGGCGAAGTTGTCTGTGCGGTGACCATCTCCAATCCCACAAAGTATGTGTACACGGGTGGCAAGGGCTGCGTGAAGGTGTGGGACATCTCGCAGCCGGGCAACAAGAATCCCGTCAGCCAGTTGGATTGCCTGCAGCGTGACAACTACATCCGCTCGGTGAAGCTGCTGCCCGACGGACGCACGCTAATTGTGGGCGGCGAGGCCTCCAACCTGTCCATCTGGGATCTGGCCAGCCCGACGCCCCGCATCAAGGCCGAACTGACCTCGGCGGCGCCCGCCTGCTACGCCCTGGCCATCAGTCCCGACTCGAAGGTGTGCTTCTCGTGCTGCAGCGATGGCAACATCGCCGTGTGGGACCTGCACAACGAAATCCTGGTGCGCCAGTTCCAGGGCCACACCGACGGCGCCTCGTGCATTGACATCAGTCCGGACGGCTCCAGGCTGTGGACGGGCGGCCTGGACAACACGGTGCGCTCCTGGGATCTGCGCGAGGGTCGCCAGCTGCAGCAGCACGACTTCAGCTCTCAAATATTCTCGCTCGGCTACTGTCCCACAGGTAATGAGAGCATTTTCATTAGCATAAAGGAAGCCTTACTTAATGTAATTAACTTTTCAGGCGACTGGCTGGCCGTGGGTATGGAGAACTCGCATGTAGAGGTGCTGCACGCATCGAAACCGGACAAGTATCAACTGCATCTGCACGAGAGCTGCGTTCTGTCGCTGCGCTTTGCCGCCTGCGGCAAATGGTTCGTTTCCACCGGCAAAGACAACCTGCTTAACGCATGGCGAACACCCTACGGTGCCAGCATATTCCAGGTGAGTGTGAATGCCCTTTAAAGTTCCCAAAGTCAGGCTCTAATCCGATCTATTAATGGCTTGCAGTCGAAGGAAACATCATCCGTACTTAGCTGCGACATATCAACTGACGACAAATATATTGTGACGGGCTCGGGCGATAAGAAGGCTACTGTCTACGAAGTTATTTATTAAATCCACACAAACCAAGCAGTTTTTTCATTTTGTAATAAGCTCGTATAGTTTTTATTACAACAACAAAGGCAAAAAACAATTAACTACAACAAACAAAATGTTCGAAATCATGCAAATAATATTTAAAAAAGAAAAACCACACCAGCAGCAGCAGCAGCATCGGAAGTAAAAACAAAAAAACAACATCAACAACAACAACAACAAGGCAGCAGTAGCAACGCATCAAAAGGCGAAGCAAAAATGAAAATTCTATAATATATATATATACAAAAAAAAAGGAAAAACTACAATTTTAAGCGTACTTTTAGCTACTAAGCCTAAGCTAAGTCCAATAAAAAAAAAACAAAAGAGAAACCAACAACAAACCAAGTTGAGCACACAAACTGCAAGAGAAAAAAGAAAGAAACTTCAAAAAAAAAAAAAAAGAGAACAAGAAGAAAAATAAAATTGATAAAGCAAGCGAGCAACAGAAACGAACGAAGAGAGTGTGTTGTAAAAGTAACAAAGTGAAAACAGTCGGCGATACCTACCTACGTTCATCTTAACATAACAACAAAATAGAAGGATAAGTGCAGGGTCTGCATGGATTAGTCATTGCCGCCAGTGCTTGAGAGCGTTGAGATTAGGAACGAAGAGGAGGCGGCACGCAGGAGGAGCAGTTAGATGCGATGCGAGTGCTTTTAGTTTGTTTTATGTGAGCGTTTTTTGTAATTTAGCTAGCTGAGAGTTGTCGGACAGCGCGAATGCAACAACAAATGTCATTTTTAAGTTGTCAGTTTCCCTACCTCCCCCTACCCCCACACACAAACACACACACACATTTGCATAAAAGAAGGTATATATATATAAATATAAATGAATATACTTAGTAAGCATTTTAGTTAAGAGTTTTACATTATAAATCAAACACAGAACAAGCAAACAAATGTTGAAACCCCGCCCCCCACACACATACAGACACACATACACACTCCCATACATTCTCGCATCCGGGGGGCAGGTCAGGGGCATAGCGACATAAGTCCGCCGACATAAACTCGCCCTGTACAAAGTGCAATCGAGATTTTGTAGTTTTTTCGGCGTATTTTTATGACGTTTTAAAACGACATTAAACCGCGCGACTTTATGTCGTTTTGAAGCGACATCTCGCCGTCGGCGAACTTATGTCGTTTACAAAACACATTAAGTCGCGGTTAAAAAAAATAATATAAACTCGCCGTCCGCGAGATAATGTCGCTTTAAAACGACATAAGGTCGCGCGAAATCATTTCGATTTAAAACGTCATAGGTTTGTCATCAAAATAGCGACATAATCTCGCGCAAAATTATGCCGATTGAAAATTGGTGAGTTTATGACGGCGGACTTAAGTCGTCACCCCCCAGGTCAGGCAGGGGATCGATCGATCATAGAGCTCGGGCAGTCAGCTTTAGCTTGTATGTAATTTGAAAATATGATGTAATGAGAAACAACCATTGTGTGAATCAAACTCTTTTAGAACCAACTGTAAAATCCTATATTTTGTGCAGCTAAGGAATGAAAGAAACAACAACCACAAAAGCCGCAGCGACAAGCGAGAGAAAATTAGAGAACACAGCTAAATTGTTTAGTGTTTAGAGTATATATATATATATATATATATGGAAACGAATCGATTTATATACAAAATATATATATAATGCGAACGGCGAAATTGTAATAAGCAAGAGATAGAGTGCAGCACACGCTTCGATTTTTAATTTTACAAATATTATTATTATTGTGGTTATATATGTATATAATTATATTATAAATAATTGAAGCAAAACGAGAAAATAAAAAATTATATGTAATCGAAAGTAAAGCCTAGCCATCTTATAGGGGGTGACGACATAAGTCCGCCGTCATAAACTCTATCATTTTCAAAAGCGGCATCATTTTGGGCGAGTTTGTGTCGTTAATCTTGATTGAACCAAAGACGCTTTATTTACTAAGATGACGCATGCCGTACGATTATTTTCCACATGAATTTTTCGTGCTGGACCCAGCGCTGGGTACAGGCTCACTTGCCAGAGACTCAGAGAGAGACCGCTCTCGTGTAGGTATACAGCTGTACCCGACGACTATTGTTCACGCATGTAAGCGGATTCCATTTTAGATTTTTACGCTCATAATTTTGTGAGAGAGGGGAGAACGCTATTTTTGTTAGGAACAAACAAATTGCTTGCATGGCGCAATTCAAAAGTATGGCCGTTCCTCATCTTAGTAATTCTAGCGTCTTTGATTGAACGTTGGACTAAGCAAGTTTATGTCGACGGACTTATGTCGCCGTATCCATCTAAAAGACATCTGTGGTGTAGACACTGCGCTGGCGTGGCAGTGGAGCGCCCTGCTGGCGGGACATCTTGGAATGAAGCTCTCGCAATCCTTCGCACTGGCGGCCCGAAATCTGACGGAACTTGTCGATGGCGATGGGCAGGAGATTGTCCACCAGAAATATCTTGTTTTTCATCACAAAGTTGGGCTGTAAAAAGGGGAAATTAAAAGGTATATGGTGAGTTTTAAAGATTTTAAAGAACTTCTTTCCTCAGAAGAGGACTCACATCAACGGCCATGTCGCTGGGCGGCTTCAGCGAGTGCTGGGCCATGAATAGCTCCTTCAGCAACAGCTCCAGGCTCTGCAGCAGGGTTTCGCACTTGGCCAGACAGCCGCAGTATTCGGTGAGTTGCAGAAAGTGGCGGATAAAGACCACCGTGGATTGGGTAAGGTTCATCCAAGTATCCCCAGTAGCCTGGGCCCGCACATCGATGCCCAAGACATCCAACTCGAGGAGTAAGCGCTTCAAATTCGACTTGGTCTGCAGGTTATACGGCTGCCAGCTCTCCTCTGTGCGACCCACGGAATCCAGCAGACGCTCTTTAGACTCCTCGATCAGGGATTCGAGGGTGGTGCGCAGCAGACCCTCCAGGTGATAGCTTATGTCCAGTCCGATCTCCGTGAGCTTGGTCGAGGGCTTGCGCACTCGCTCCACGCACTTGGCCACCGCCTCCAGGGAGGTGCCCTTGGTCAGATAGTGTTTGATCAGCTGGCTGGCAAAGTACTGCAACTCGGCGTTGCACCAGACCACAAGAGCTGCGATTAAAGAGAATAAAGGTGATTAATTTTAGGTAACTTAAGGCATAAGAAGTTGGTGATAACTCACCACTGACACAGGCCGGCTGCTGCTCGAAGGCTGTTAGGAAATCGCAGGCCACCTGCGTTAGATCACAGAAGAATAGCTCCGATATATCCGCATTGTTCCGGCGCGCCTCGCGCTGCGCTACCCGCAAGCTGACGGCGCACACCTTCAGCAGAGTGGCGCTCGCTTGGCGGTAGCGTCCCATCTCCACGAGGATCTTAAGCGGCCGCTTGGCGGCCCTCAGAGCGATTTGCAGATTGCGATTGTGACTGTTGGACAGCTCCTTGAGCAGCACATTGATCAGCTTCAGCTCCTGCTGCTTCACCTTGCCCTCAATGACGCCCGCTTGGGGCACCTTTTTCTTGCTCTCCGTTTTCATAAAGTCCTGGGCTCGCTTTATCAGCTCCTGGGCATCCTCAAAGTGTCGCTGGGCCACCAGCGTTTGAATCTCCTCGCTGGCCGTGCTCAGCCACTCGGGCGTCTCATCCTCCAGGGACTTGGGCTCCCCAGGACTTTGGGGTTCCGCGTCCTTCTCGGGCGTAGCAGCCTTGGTCTGCTGTTTGACCCGTGTGGGCGGCTGTGGTGCCTGACCCTTTTTCGGCTTCTTTTGCTGGTCAAAGCGAAAGGCTTCCTCGAGTTTTTCAATCCATTCCGTTTTCCCGGCAGCCGTGATGCTCTGGTAGATCTTGGAACCATCTGGTGTGATGATATTTATGGCGTTCTTAACGCCATCCAGGTCCTTGATATTGATCACGGCTATTTTCTTGGGATCGTACTCGGTGAGGAAGTCCAGGCGTCTAAATTTGAGATAAATAAAATTCAAGTAGGAGCCTACAGAATATAGAAACCATATAGAAACCCACTTATCATGCTTGACCTTGCAGACAATCAGGACATCGTTAAACAGGAAAAAGAACACGCGCTGGATGGGTCGGTAATCGTTGCCGTCCAGCTCGATCAGGGCGCCCTCATTGAGAAAGGTCTTGCCCTCCAGATTGCCATTGAAGCCCTGCACCATTTCCTTAACAGCTCTGGTGGCATGACTATTCTCCACATCCTCCGCTGCCGTGCTGCTCTCCGCCTCCACACTGTCCGCCTTGAGGTGGCTGGAGGTCTTGCCATCCGTCATGGTGCCCAGAATGTTGCGCTGCTCGATCAAAATGTGGGATAACTGGTACATTTCCGACTCGAGATCTGTGCAGGAGGTTGGCATATTATTATTTTATGTTATATTTATATATTTATATATATTTTGGGGGCGTAACCTACGTGATATCTCCTTGGCCGTCTGGATGAACTCCATATAGTTTTTCTTGCATGTTTGCTTGAGCGTTGCGGCCGTGGTTTCGTTGTAAGCTTCGATTTCTTTCTTTCGCTGCTGCAAATCGCTGCCACCCACACATTCTCGGGTCAGCTCCTTGGTGTCTGTAATGAAATCGGATGAATTAAAGGTAAATACGCTTTAATTAAGGGCTAAAACTCACATTTATCAACGCTAAAATTAAAATCGTCAAACTCCTTCATGATTTTTGGTTGAGCGAGAATTTCCTATTTCTATTCCTATTTTAGGGAATCGATGTATCGGCCAGTCTGGTCACGCTAGAAAGCACAATTTATGAGCTTTTTTCCTATTTCAGAACCACTCAGCTTAATTTATTAGATTTTTCCTTTTACAGAACCATTTAGAGAGACTGCCATTCGCAGCGAAACGCTTGCACTGAGGTCTAGGTATGTTCTCACTAAAAGTTAACTTAAATGCGGCTTGATCCAAATATATTAATTGATGCGATAACGGTACAAATATTTTACTAATGGCAATTGTATTTATCGACCTTTAATTTTGTAAATTAAGCGTTTAGCTGACCGAGGTATTTAGTTCGGTCTAATTGTTTATAGACACCACAGTACTACTTTATGTCAGATCAGGTTGTAAAGGTTGTACAAAGGCTTAAAAATTGCTCATAAAGCATGTTAATAGTAATACGTTACTCAAAATTTGGTCTTTCTATAAGAAATTTTCTTGCAATGCATCGTATAATTGCACATTTTGTATATATATAGCCTTTTTTTATAATTTTTTTAAGGGTTGAAAACAAAACACTTAACACCTGTTGATATTGAAATTTAATATGCAGACCAGAAAGTGAGAACGCCTCAATAAATTCGCACCGGCCACAGCTTCCTCTTTATAATACCACCATTCGCCCGTAAGCGTGGACACGCCTTCGCCACCTTACAATCACACACCCTGCGACAACTTATTGTTTTGGTTGATGAGTAATCTTTCAGAAACTCCGTCATTCCTTATCCCCCAATCGTCGTAATTAGTTCAAAGAGCTAAAAAAATCTAGAAAAATGGACTGGCTTTTCGGCAAGAAGATCAGCCCGGACGAAATGCTGCGCAAGAACCAGCGGGCACTGAACAAGGCGATGCGGGATCTGGACCGGGAGCGTATGAAAATGGAGCAGCAGGAGAAGAAGATCATTGCCGACATCAAGAAAATGGCCAAGGAGGGACAGATGGATGCCGTAAAGATCATGGCAAAGGATCTGGTGCGGACGCGCCGCTACGCCAAGAAGTTCATGCTGATGAAGGCCAACATCCAGGCGGTGTCGCTCAAAATCCAGACGCTCAAGTCGCAGAACACAATGGCACAGGCCATGAAGGGTGGGTGGGATCACCTGATCTATTGCCGTACATTCTAAACTCCTTCTTTTTTTCGCCAGGCGTGACTAAGGCCATGCAGAACATGAACCGCCAGCTGAATCTCCCGCAAATCCAGAAGATCCTGCAGGACTTCGAGAAGCAATCAGAAATGATGGACATGAAGGAGGAGATGATCAACGATGCCATCGACGATGCCATGGAGGATGAAGGCGATGAGGAGGAAACGGATGCTGTGGTGTCCCAGGTGCTGGACGAACTGGGCTTGCAGCTGGGAGAACAGCTGGGCGATCTTCCCTCTGCTTCCGGCTCACTTTCCATAGCTGGCGGTGCTGGCGCCCAAAAGGCTCAGACTGCTGTGGCAGCTGGCGGAATTGGTGGCGGTGGTGCAGGCGGCGGTGGCGGTGGTGGGTCTGGAGGCGGAGGCGGTGGAGCAGCTGCTGGGGCTGCGGGCGGCAGTGGTGCTTCCTCGCCTATGTCCGATGCCGATGCGGATCTGCAGGCGCGCCTGGACAACCTGCGCAGGGACTAAGCTAATTCTAAGAAAAAAAAAACTCACCTGCCCATTTTATATAAGAGCCACCCTCCTCCACTCCGCCCCCTGTTTGTATTTCCCCCAAAAGCGAATGTTATATTAAAACCGAAAATGCTTGCTTTTTCCGTTCCATACGTGTTCGAAAAATCGATGAGTAATTGCCACTAACGAGCTTGGCACTTGTTGGGGTTAATTTTTAGCAATTTCTTGAGCGGATTAACCAGGGTTAATGCTTCTTAAAAGGCTTGCTGAAGGGTATACCTATTAAAGATGGAGAATAATCGAAGTTTTCGGTGTTTTGACAAGAGAAAATCGATTTTAAATCGATTAAAATCGATGCTTCTCCACCTTTAATACCTATTAATTCAAGAGTAGTTACTGTTTAATTTTTTTTTTAAGAGTTCGCTAGCCGAAATCACCAATTAAATTTAGAAAAAAACGTATACCATTGAAATAATTGCTATATTTAACATTACAATCTTTATAAATGAACTTTGGAACCCCCTTTAGGGGATTTTACACAGAATACCTACTGGAAAAACTCTATACCTTTCACCGTAATTGTGTATACTTTTTGGCATGTACATACATGTATATACATGCACATACATGTACATGTTTCATTAAAAAAAGAAGGTGTAACTTCCCTTTTACTAGTAACAAGCGTATGTATATATTTTTTGGAGGGGTACAAATGAAAAGCTAAGAGATAACACTACACACAGAGCCGGAAGTAAAGCAGTAGGGAAAGAGAGAGACAAAGATCTAGAAGCCACTGGCCAGAAACACACGCTCCACCTCGCCAAAAACATTGTCCGCATCTGGACTGGCATCGATTCGCTTCACCTGGCCCGCGGCTTCGAAGAACTTAATGATGGGCAGCGAATCGTTATTATACGTCTGGATGCGCTTCTTCAGGCTGTCCATGTTGTCATCGGACCGCCCCGAACCGCTCTGGCCGCGGCCCAAGCATCGCTGCACGCACACATCCTCGCCGCAGTCGAAGAACAGGACAAACTGCATGTCCACCTTCTCGGACATCTGGCGGTTCCAGCCGTCTAGATTATCCTGATTCCGGGGGAAGCCATCGATGAGGAAACGCGACCTACCCGACGCCTTCATGGCATTCTCGAGCAGCGAACACGTGACCTCGACGGGCACGATTTTGCCATTGCGGATATAGTCCTCGATCAGCATGCCGAACTCGGAGCCCTCGCGCGATCGCTCCTCGCGCAGCAGGTCGCCGGCGGACAAATGGGTGAACTGGAAGCGATCCACGATTTTGGAGCACTGCGTGCCCTTTCCGGCGCCAGGGCCGCCCAGAACGAACACAACCTTTGGCTTCTCGACGCTGCTCATGATTCCGCGTTTGCTAGGTACTGGTGGTGGTGGTATACGGTTGGCGAAGGTGTGGGTGGTGGTGGTTATGTGCCCGCTGCCCTTGGAATGTCGCAATAGCTGCTGCGTCAGCGTGAATCCTCCAGGCCTGCAATCGATGGATACTGATACTCCTCTGGCCGCTTGTGCTATGGCCCGCCACATTGACGACTGGGGCTAATTGATTGCGTGGTTTGTGTGTATAGCTGGAAATATGAGTGTGACGTCCCCGGCACAAGCGCAGCTGTTCGCTGTGCGCGCGCTGGCCAACACTGGTCGCGGCCTTAGCGGCTACGCGCTGATTTGAATGGCAAGAAATGCACTTCCGATTTCTATATCTTCATATTTTGTATATTTCATAATTAAACCATTATGAGATTAATAAAATTACACACATTCAGCAATTCTTTTTCATTATTTATTTAATTATATGATATTAAATTAACTGCGCCTGATTATTTTGTATCAAGTCAGCCACTAGTTGGTAGGGAATGATGTGCTGGGAGCCCGCCGCCATGTCCACCTCCTCGTCATCGACACCCACGATCACAGCGGGCACTAAATCAAGATTAAGTGATTAAACAATGTAGATATTATATATAAAGCAGTGCTTACCCGCCACATTGGCCTTGAGGAAGACATGGCTCATCAGATTGGGGGTGACAATGCGCTGCTCTGCCTCTCCTCTCTGCTGGTTGGGCATGTACTGGGTGGCCACCTTGTGGAAGTACTCGTCCACATTGCTGGCGAATTCCTGGGCAAACTTGGTCTCCTCTGGCGACAGTCGCTTGTCGTCCGGCTCGCGACCTTCCTCCTGGTTGAGAATGTGCTGAGTGAAGGTCTCGATCTTCTGGAGGCGACACCGCAGATAGCTGGCCATAATGTAACGGACGCGCTCCAGTTCCATGCTGTGCACCACGGCCCGGAAATCATTCTTGTCCAGTTCACGCATCTGCTCCTCCATGTGGGCTACCTGGGAGACCATGAGCTCCAGCATATCCGTTTGGCTGGGCAGAATTTCGGGGGCGCACATCTCGTTGATCCAGGCGGTCTCCAGTATCTCAAGGACCTGTGGATTTTGGGGGAATGCAACAGGTTGTTAGGTTTTTTAAAGGATTTTGCTAAATTGAACGCTCACCTTTTGCGCTGTTATCTGTTCCAGGTCGTCATCGTCCTCCTCCTCAAAAGCAGCACCATCAGTCTCCCCATTTTCCATCTGGGTTTCCGGCACCTCTTCTATATCTGACATGGTTTTAAGGATTTAATTTTATTTTTTATTTTTCTGCAGTTTTTGGCGCAATGTTATTGTTTGCGATTCTCTGTGAATGGCATTGACTTGGGATCTTTCCAACACTGGATTTAGTATCTTAACTATGAAAAGTAAATAATTATTTACAGTTTATACGAGTTTCCTGCGAATGGCAAGGAATAACAAAAGTCGGCCTTTACAACACTGAAACAGCACATGCAATGGCAGCCGCACAACAAACCGAATTCCAAAAGAATTTTCGCCTAATTGTTGAAAAGATTTTCAACCACTGGCAGAATCTCCGGCTGGCCGTTGAGCATGGCATGGGCGGACGGAATGGCCAGCAGGTGGGTCCCGCTTTCCACTCAAAACAGGGAAATTTTCTAACCTTTTCCGACTTCCTTGCCAGGTGGCCATAGAAATCATGGACTATACCTATCAGTACTGTGTGGCCAATGAAAACATCACCCTGGGCGAGCTGCAGGAGGTTCTGGAGGAGCTGATGGACCAGGAGTTCAACACGCTCTGCGATGACAACTCCATTCCAGAGATTTGCGGGAATTTGCTGCGTTATAAGCAGTTGGCGCAGCAAAATCAGTATCCACAGATCGAGGCTGAGCTCAGTAAGCTTCCAGCGGGCAAGGAGTGGCTGCGTCCGGATGTAAAGATCACCTACACCCCCGTGGAAGGCGACTCTTCCGATTCCGACTCCGATGATGATGACATGGAGGACGACGACGAGGATGAAGATGAGGAAATGGAGGGCGATGATGCTCCTACCAGCAGCGGACGGTTGACCCGTTCGCAGGCCCGCAAACAAAAGGCTGATGAATTCGTGGAACCCGAAGAGGGTTGGACCACCGTGCGGAGAAAGTGAATTTGTTCATAAATTAAACCAGATTGTTAGTTTTTTTTAGCTGTAATACGCTGTATTTACTTCCTGGAGATCCAGAAAGCGCAGTGGTGCGATGGGAGCACGCGTTACGGGCTGGTGCTGAGTCCGGCAAATATTACAGTTTACGGGCAAAGGGATCTCCTGCTGTGATACCGGAATTTTTCTGTTTTTTTGCAACTGTGACCAGGATGTAAATTCGGTTCCCTTGGGCAGAGCCAGTTTAGGATCCACCACAGAGGTAATGGCATCCACATTCACTGTCATCGAGAGGTTTATGGCCGGATAGATGAGAAAGGCAAAGAACCAGGCGAACACCAGCACCAGGAACGGAATAAAAACGGCGAAATATTTATCGGGCAGATAGGAATGCAGGCCGAACTCAAAGGGCAGCAGAGCCCAGGCCACGTAGACGATAAACAGGACTGTAAACAGCATATAGAAGGCGAAGCCGTAGATCGCCCTATGCGGAGTCGGAGCCGGACTGTGTTCCGGCATTGTTGTCGTCGTTGTTCTCCGGCACTACGGTCGTTTCTCCAGAAGATTCTCCGAACTGCTTGATGGTGTCCTGGCAGAGGAGCAGGCTCTCGAAGAAGGAGGTTATAGCTGTCCGCAGGTTCTTCACTTGGTCGGCTTGGAATGTAACCACCAGGACATCGCCATCCAAGCTGAGGGTTTTCTTCACGAAATTCCGGCGTGGTTCCTGGTCAACACTTAGCACTTTGTAGGCGATTTCAGCGAGCCGCGGCGTCTCAAAAGGCACTCTTATTGTGCTGTT
>JAEIIU010056204.1:0-11290 GCA_018874675.1 Drosophila baimaii
AATTAATACTTTTGTGAAGATTTTTGCCAATATATCTTGTTATATGTGATTCACAAGTGTTATCAGTTTGCCAATTTTATCAATGAATTTCATTAGATTTTTCATGTGTAACCTTGTGTTACTAGTTTTCTCAAAATGTTGCCAATTATGGCCTTCATTTTGCCAATTTTATTTCCGTTTTTTTTCAGAATGTCTGGTTTAATTTTTCAATCAATTTTTTATTTGTGAGAATTCCTTTATGGTCAGGATCTATGATATATCTGTGATTAGTCATAAGAACCTTGGCCGTGATCTTGGGCGTGCTGGACCTTCGCTCGGTGGTTCGGGCCACCACATCGAAGACAATGTCGCCGATGGTCTCCTTGTTGGGTTCGTGGTGATGCTGTTTCGATTTGGGCGGACTCAAAGCGGTCAGTTCGGTTTCGGCCACCTCACCGATGGGATCTTCTGCCTCGGCTGGCTCTCCGGCCACCTCTACGGTGGATTCCGCCTCCGCATCAGTTTCAGTTTCAGGCTCCGCTTCCGGCTTGGGCTCAGCCACTGGCTCCGATTCTGTTGGCGGAGGAGCTGGTGTGGTAGTCGTTGTGGTTGTTGTTGTGGTAGTAGTTGTAGTTGGTAATACCTCCGGATTTTGACCAAAGGCTAGACGTGCTGCCCCGTAAAATGCCTGTTGATTTTTGGGTGGTTTCGTGGATATACACTTGGATTTAGCAAAAGAGGAGTTTGGAGTTTACCATGGAGGAGTATAGCAAGCGGTCTAAGGGAGGCTTTTCTAGGAGGATTAGGAAACGGCACTTACCTTGGCATGGGCCGTCGGCTCCACCACTGTCTTGATTTGGGTCTTGGGCTCCTCTAGCTGTGACCTTTCCCCATCCTCCTTGGAGGTGGCCGTTGTGGTGGTGGCCGAGGTACTAGTCGTAGTAGTGGTGGAAATCAGAGGCGTAGCCACTTCCAGCTGTCGCTCCAGGTCGGGCATGATATTCGCATTTGGACTTTGACCCGGCTCCGGAGCGGCAGCCACCTCCTCGACGCTCTCCTTGGTGGTGGTGGTGGTGCGGGCGGTGCTTCCATCGTGCTGCCGCTTGGACATTACCGCTCCAGGCTCATTTCGCAGCTGGTCCAGTTCACTCACATCGTCCTCGATTTGGGGGAAAGTCAAGTCGAGGCCGGCGTTACGCTTGGAAGGATCTGTATGAATAAAGGAAAGGTATATTTAATATTATGGTATTGTTAATGATATATATTAATCAAGATTTTAGCAGTAATTTCTGCATTTTTAGTTACTATTTAATATAAATAATATATAAATATTTCCAGTGTCTTTTTTACCGGTATTTCCTAAGACGTAGAATAGCGGTACTCACTGTAGATGTAGGGCAACAATGCCGGATATGCGTGGGCCATGCAGAGGCTGCCCAGAAGGAGGATGGCCACCAGATTGCCCGCCGCCATGACGTGTAATCCCAAAAAACTGAAAGTGACACACGACGTAATTCATTTGATTAGCAGCCAAGATTCGATTACACCAGCACAAACACACGCACACACACACACCCACTACAAAAGGAAACCGAAAAGGAAGCGCAAAAACAAGCACAAGCAACTTGGACACAAAAGCACACACACACACACAAACACGCACACTGTCGCAAGCAGGGCACGCACATACATACATATGCAAATCACGCTAAAAATAACACAAGAAATCGATAAGACAGCAACAAAGCGGACCCAGTAAAGCAGTAAAAATAATAAAAACGCCAAGAAGAACGAGGAGGCAACAACAAAGCAGAACAGGAGAACATGCCAACTTTGATGCGCCCTGCTTTTCCCTCCTCCCACACACACACACACACAACGCAGACACGCTCGGGTGTAAATTGAGTAAATTGGCCGCATAAGCGAATTATCGATGCAATGGGGGAAAAACACTTAGGCACGTTTGGGGAATCTTTCGAATTAAAGGGCCACCGGAGAATATCTTAAACCCCAAGCACACACACACACACACACACACGTACGCTTCGATTGCACACTTTCACAAAAATAATGCACTTTGTGGTACAATCAAATACACACAGGACTCTGCCGTGGAACTTCCCCAAAAAGTATGCTAACTTTTGGCTATACTATAGATTTCGCTTTTTTGGGCATTGACCAAACTTCTGAATGGAGGAAAGGAAAGCAATTTTTACCTCTACGATTTACAGTTAGGAGAAAGCGAAAACGCGTCTGCAGCGTTGGAGGGCAGAAAATATTCTAAGCGGAGCACGAAGACCGTTAGAAAACGGCTGGCGAAAGCTCTCTCTTGCCGCAAAAGCTCAGCAAGGAACGAAGGACTGAGAGGAGATACGAGTTAAATAAACTTGTTCTTAATCATTATATTGTAACATCATTCTGACCATACTTCGTGAAATTGTCATTAACTTAATGGGGTTTAAACTGCTTTATTTCTGTCTCTCTTGAAACATTGCTAACGTTTTATTTTTATATAAAAAATGGTCTTAAATAGTATAAAATTATGCAATTCTAACAATTTATTGAAAATATATTTTAAACTTTGCATTGTAAACCCAATCCTATCCGTAATTTCTTCTTGTGCAGCTTATCAATCAGTTTATGATTTTTTTCCTATCAGGCAAAGCCTTCGGACAAAGGGTAAATGTACAGATATATGTATCCTACTTTGTAATAAGCCCAAATCAAACACTTTTCCAATTCCTTACAGGGTTTCTACACTTTATTAAAATGGGGATAATAATAACTAACTGCAGCCGGGGAAGGGTTCCACGCGGTTCTTTCGCAGAACGAACTGAATCTTCCGGTTCATGTCCTCGTTGTAGATGGCCTTGCACTTCTCGAAATTGATGCGGCGACGCACCTGAAATAGTTAATAACAATTAATATGTATTAATAAGAAAGCCGAAGGTAAGAATTCCACCTGATAGGGCTTTTCGTAGAAGCGTGTTCGCCGGAATTGGTCGAGAAGTTCCTCCTTGCCCAAAACGCGGTTCAGCATGCGGCAGGCCTCCTCCACATTGTTGTTTTGCACCAGAACGGTGCGGGCTAGGAATTGTACGTGTCTCATTTGGGCTCTTTTGTTTTATTTCAGAAATTTTAAGATAAATGTTTATTAAATAATCGGTTTCAGGTGAAATAGTGTGACCAAAATAATCGGTTATCAGCTGATGCAGACTCAAAAGTCTGGCAACTCTGACTCCGAGACTCAAAAGTCTGGCAGCTCTGCCCTCGGGACCCAAAAGTCTGGCAGCGCTCGATACTTGACATGAATAGCGCCCCCTACAGTGTAAAAAGAAAGATTATCCTTGCTGATTGGTTCTGTAAAAGGGAAAAGCTCTGTGCAAGTTTCTGAATGGTTCTGTAAAAGGGAAAACCTTAGCACAAGTTGCTACATGGTTCTGAAAAAAGGAAAATGGTGTGTGCTTTCTAACGTGACCAGGCTGGTCGATGCATCAACACCCTAAAATTGGAATCGATTTGTTCGCTAAAAAACATCGACTAAATCGATTTTGTAATCGATTTTTTTGCTTTCAAGCGTGGCGGCCATAGTGAGCTGTTGAAAATTGTAAATTAAAATTATTGTAGAAAGTGTAGCTCAAGGAACGTAGCTGCAAATATCCGTTATTGCTTTAGATACACGACACGAGAGAAAGGTAAGCATCGGAGGGACAGTTCCGGGGAATTTGCACATTTTCGCTTCTCATTCTCGTGCGCGTGTATGGCTGTGTCTGTGTGTGTATTTGGTAGACACTTCCTTTTTGCTCGGTTCTTTTTCTCTCGTTAAGTAATCAGCGATAATCTGCTTTTTTCGCCTGATGCACTCTTGGTTTTCGGTTTTGTAAAATCGATTGCTGCCCCTTTCCTCCTGCTCTTTGTTTTTTTTGTTCAATAATTCTGACGCAGCGTCTTGCGCGGCACATGTTGTACCTACACAGACGCACGGCCTGTGTGTGAAGGTGTGTACATGTTAACTTTCTTTGGTGAAAAATGTAATTGGCTCGCGAAAACGTGGTATTTCAAGGGCCTCCGGCCCTCTTTGAATCATTTCCACATCTTTGCGCGATTGCCCTTTCCCCTTTGTCCGATTTTCCTTTGGTTCTATGGTTTTTCATTAACGCTCTCTTTGCTTTGTGGTCGCCGTTCGCAACCAGGGCTGCGTCAATCTGACGAAATTTTCTAGAAACTCTCTGTATGTGTGCGTGTGCGAAAGAGAGAGAGGGTGTCGGCGAGGGGGCAGAGAGCGTCAGCTGCTCGCGCTGTATTTGAAATGGGCAAAAAAAAGTTCTAGAAATTGTCTAGAAAACGGCGCAGTTATTTTCGCACACATGGCGGCGGGCTGACCTTGAAACCCGGGCTCTAGCTTCCGGCAATGGCGCCCCCCCTCCCACGCCCACACCTGCACCGGGAGAAAATGCGCCTGAAAACGGCACTGATCGCGAAATTAAGGTCAAAGTGAGCCGACATTGGGAGGCTAAACGCGTCTTAAGTCTGTAGAAACCCATAGAAAATGTTATCCAAACTAGTTTTAGTAAGCACTTAGTCACCTTTTTATGCGTTTTATCGCAATAATATACACAGAATTGCATTTACCTGGGCTTATGGAAAACCTTTTAGATTTCAAAATAAACAAAGGCCAGCAAACTAACAAGTAATAAATAAACAACAAACAATAAAGTCCAACAAAGACCCATAGATGATCATTAAGTAGGCGTCGGATTACCTGTGGATGATATCTAAGACCTGAAACCCCTTCTACCACATTTGTAAATTTTGCATGTTTCCTACTAGTCGTAAAATAAGTATATCGAAATCTCAAATTCTAGGGGTATTCAAATAGTATTTTTTCTCATAAATCAAGAACTTCTGTTTGTAACTCCAAAGCTAGGTTACTGACCCGTTTCCCTCTCGTTCTTTTGCAGTAAACAGCTTACAAGATGGTCAAGGAAACCGGCTACTACGATCTGCTGGGCGTGAAGCCGAATGCCACGCCTGACGAGCTGAAGAAGGCCTACAGGAAGCTGGCCCTCAAGTACCACCCGGACAAGAACCCCAATGAGGGCGAGAAATTCAAGGCCATCTCGCAGGCATACGAGGTGCTGTCCGATGCGGACAAACGCCAGGTGTACGACGACGGTGGCGAGGCGGCCATCAAGAAGGGCGGTGCCGATTCCGGTGACTTCCGCAACCCCATGGACTTCTTTGAGAAGTTCTTTGGCGCCGGCTTCGGCGGCGGCGGCGGTGGTCGGCGACGCGAAAGGCGTGGCAAGGATGTGGTGCATCAGATGTCCGTGCAGCTGGACGAGCTGTACAACGGCGCCACGCGGAAGCTGCAGCTCCAGAAGAACGTCATCTGCGACAAGTGCGAGGGTCGCGGCGGCAAGAAGGGAAGCATCGAGAAGTGCATGCAGTGCAGGGGCAACGGTGTGGAGACCCGTGTCCAGCAGATTGCCCCCGGCATCATGCAGCACATCGAGCAGGTGTGCCGCAAGTGCGCGGGAACTGGCGAGACCATCCAGGAGAAGGATCGCTGCAAGAACTGCAACGGGCGGAAAACTGTGCGGGAACGCAAGGTACTCGAGGTGCACATCGAGAAGGGAATGCGGGATGGACAGAAGATCGTGTTCACGGGCGAGGGCGATCACGAACCGGAATCTCAGCCGGGTGATATTATTATTTTGCTGGACGAGAAGGAGCACTCGACCTTTGCGCACGCCGGCCAGGATCTGATGATGAAGATGCCGCTGCAGCTGGTCGAGGCACTGTGCGGATTCCAGCGCATCGTCAAGACCCTGGACGATCGCGATCTTATCGTTTCCACCCAGCCCGGAGATGTCATTCGGCACGAGATGACCAAGTGCATCGCCGAGGAGGGCATGCCGATCTACAAGAATCCCATGGAGAAGGGCACACTGATCATTCAGTTCGAGGTGATCTTCCCGGAGGTGATGAATCCGTCTGTGGTTCCCACGCTCAAACAGTGCCTTCCGCCGGCGCCGGAGGTTGACATTCCAATTGATGCAGAGCAGACGGTTTTGGTGAGTTTAGTTCCGAAAAAAAAGCGGAAAACATGGCCTTTATTTCGATATAATTTCCCCTCTAATGTTTTTATTCTCTCTGCTTTTGCAGGAGGACTTTGATCCCAAGCAACGCCGCCAGCAACACCAGCGCATGGCCTACGATGAGGACGATGGCGGCTATCAGGATGGCCCCCGTGTCCAGCAGTGCACATCGAGTTAAGCGCCCCCCGCTGCGTGTTTGCAACCCCCCGGACAACTCACATCCCCTATAATACAACCAATCAACCAGCAGTAAAAATATGTAAACCAGCCTCCGGGAACACCGTAACTGTAACTGCGCTTGCAATGGCCGAAGAACTCCCCCCAATGCACCCATCCAAACACACACTATGAGCCACAACCAATCGAGATCTAAAGTTATTTCATGCAAGCTACGATATTTAGGTATAAATCAAGGAACTTATCAGATATATGCACTATGTCTATAACGCGTGGTTGTTCGAAAACCAATGAGAACATTTTCATTTCGTTTATGTTGAGTTGGATTGTCAAAGAATCAAAAAAACGGAACGGAAACTGAAACTAAACTAAACTGAAACGCAAAATCAGCCGCCACTAGAACCGTATGTAAAGTCCGCGCCAGCGAACGCGTCTAGAAACAAGTTTAAGTTATTTAATTCCAGCATAAATAAAAGCGTTAGTTTAAACGGATATAACAAATAAATAATTAATACACAATTTCAACCAAACGGGCGTTTGTTCCTCTTCCTCCCCCCTCATAGGTATCAATTTCACCTGCTCCAGTTATCTGCTAATTTCATTATCGGGTGCACAGTCATGTCATCTGTATGAATCATTTCGAATAAAGCCAATTGGAGATATCTGGCATACGGCAGACGTAAGTGCGCTGCTGCCTGGCGTGATTAATTTGACTGGCAACCGTTTGTGGTCGTTGGGGCGTACATTATTTAAACTGTTATCTGGGATTTAGCGGAGATAAATAGTTAATAAATTGGAGGAAGGGCTTTTGACAAGTGGAACACTGATGGGCAGTTGTGGGAGCGGTGATTGATGGCTGTGTAGGGAAAAATCTATAATTGTTTTTAGATTTTGTACATGCACTTAAATTTTGTATACCCTTGCAAAGGGAATAATGATTTTAGACAGAAGTTTACAACGATGTGAAAAAAAATATGCGACTCTATATGGTATATATAGATATATTAATCAGCATCAACAGCCAAGTCGATCTAGTCATGTCCGTCTGTCCGTTTCAATGTAAACTAGTCCCTCTTCTGAATGAAACTTTGCAGATAGTCTTCTTTCTATTCCAGGTAGTATACGATATGTGTATGTCGTAAATTTTAGAACGGGCCTGGTCGGACCCCCATTACCATTATGTATTACTTTTTTGTTTTTCAACATATTTACATCTACTCCAAAATATGGCAATTTTTTTTATGATTTTTGATCTATGGAAAACAATTTTTTAAATATAATTAAGAGATAAAATGAATACTGACAAATGTTCGGCCACATGTGCTCTTGAGAATCAAAAAACAAAAAGCGTGGAAGAAGCGACGCACATGAAGACAGAGCATTTGCTGTTTTTTGTTGTTGGTTCTTCTTTGTCTGACTTGGCATCGGTTCTTTCCTTTATATCTTGTTCTCAATATCCCCCTATTCCCCTGCCATATGAGCTTAGTAGTTCATCCAACACTTTCTTTTTTAAATGAAAAACACCGCTTAAAATGTCTTGTAAATTTATTCACAATATATCCATCAATAACCCTACAAGAACACTTGTAGTTACTACCAACTAATGCGCAAAGTTCCTGAGTGCAGCCACAACGCCAGTGCCATAGATCAGCTTCTCTTCGACCCGCTGCCAAGCAGCCTGCTGCACCTGACCAACGCTGCGCAGCGCCTTCACCAACTCCGGCGACTCCGTCAAGCCTAGGCCGTGGGACCGCAGGAAGACACTCAGGTAGGATTGGGCTAGCTCAAAGTTTAGATTGGTTCCGAACATGAATTCAACGAGCTTAAGGAACTGCAGCATGGCGAGAAGGGTTCCCCCAGCCTCCGGATGCAGAGACTTGATCTCAAAGTCTATCATCGAGGGTCCCAGCTGGGTGAGGTGCGTCACAGCGGGTGCGAAATCGTGGCTTTCCGCTGTACCCTCCAGCAGCTGCCCAAAGGCGGTTAGATTGTTGAGCGTGGAGGCCTTCCTGATGCGTGAGCTATCATCCTGCTTTTGGCCATTCTCCACATCGAACCGGAGCTCAAGTCCCGAGACTGTGGGCAGAAAGAAGGGAGCCAGCTTGGGAGCCTTCGGCGGCGCCTTGGGTTTGTTGCGCTGCTTTATCAGCTCCAGATCCAGTAGATTCTGCCACCGCGAGGCTGCCAATCCGGACAGCGTTATTAGCTCGTCGGACAGCTGAGTGGGAGTGTCGTACTTGGCATCGATAAGCTCGCCGAGTTTCGTCTTATCCTCATCGTCAATCTCCAGCTCCTGCAAGCCGTCCTCTAGCTCCATGGCCTCGCACACATTGGTGGGCAATCCCACATAGGGAGCCGGCTCCCGCGGATCGATGGAGCGCAGGGAAATCTGATTGAACAGCGTGCGGTTGGCCCACAGGTAAATGCCCAACAGATTGACGTGAGCTGTGGCTAGGAAGTCGCCGTTCGGCGACATGGTCAGCGAAACGCACGGTGCCTCCACTCGAAAGTGATCCACCATGTAGGAGGAGGGTATGTCCCACACCTTTATCGTGGAGTCCATGCCGGCGGTGATCAGCCACCGGCTGTCCGGACTGAATGTGAGGTCATTTAGCTTGGCCGTGTGGCCGACGAACTTGCGCACAATCACACGCGTGTGCATGTCCAGCACGAACACCTTGAAGGTCTCCAGGCCGATGGCCAGCATGGAGCTCTCGCGGTGCTGCCGCATCATAGCAACGCCATCTGCTAGGCGAAGAACGGCCAGAGGCTTGTCAACTTTGCCCTTGAAGGCCCAGAACTTGACGAGTCCCTCCGAGCAGCCGGAGACCACCGTCTGGTTCAGATTGTCGCTGGCCACGCCGCGCACTGCCTTCTGGTGACCCGGGGAACCGTAGCTGGCACGATGTGCTCCCGACTGAATGTTGAAGCGCTCGATGTCGCCGCTATTATAGCCAACAATGACGAAGTTGCCGCAGTGCGTGAGCACAACGCAGGTGGTTTCGCTTTGGAAATCGCTGCGGTTCTTGTTTTGGAACTGCTTGGGCACCAGGCGGTGTTCGCCCATGCGGTTCTTGTCGAACGTCCAGGTTGTGGTCTGAATAACGCCCGCATGGATGGCGGCTATGTTGTCCCACTCCTTCTCGCGGGCCGTGTCCGAGGTGAACTCCAGGATGGGCGGCATGGAGAACTTGTCGTACTGGAAGCGGTCTAAAGAACAAATACATGAAATAGGAGTTCAAGGAAGGGATCTAAGAGCCACTCACTCTTCTTTTTGGTGGCCTTCGGATTGTAGGTGGCTCTGCCCATGCTCTTGTTCAGCGACTCGGTAATGGTGGAGAACACCCTCATGGTGCTATCTTCGCCGGAGGAGAGAATGGACTGTCCCGAGCTGCCGTGGTATCGAATGCAGAGCGGCGGCTTCGTGTGACCCTCCCTGATCCTCAGCTGCCTCGCTCCACCGTCCGGCATGTCGAAGACAAACATCTTCATCGAGTTGTCCGGCGAGGTGGTGAAGACCACGGGCTCAGTGGGCAGACAAATCGCAGTGGTCACCGACTCCTCGTGTGCCTGCAGTTGGCCGGCCAACTTGCGCTCCTCCAGGTTCCAGAAGGCCATGTAACCGTTGCTGCAGGCGGACACCAGGATCGGTAGCCCATCCGTGCGAAAGGCCAGACTGGTGACCTGACCCCAGTCCTGCTGGAATCCCATCAGTACCTCGTCGAACTTGAGGTTTAGCAGAATGATTGCACCGTCGCCGTGACCCACAGCCACGACATCCAGAGCAGGAGCCGGTTCGATGCACGTGATCCGACTCTCGTGGTGACTCAGGGTGCAGACCACGGTATTCTTCTTGATATTCAGGATCTTCAGCTGACCCTGCTGGGAGCCCAGCACAATTTTGTTGATGTACGTGGGCGGATGGGCCACTGCCGTGATCTGGAACTCCTCGGTGCGAAAGGGCACTTCCAGATACACGTCCTCCGTGGGTATGTTCCACACTTTCAGCACATTGTCGCGGTCTATGGCGATTAGATTGGATCCGAAGGGCAGCAGCAGGTGCACATCCTTCTGGTGGCCGCGGTACACATGTCGGATGTGCTTGCCCGCTCGCCAGGCGAAGATGCATTTGTTGCTCGCCGTGTACGTATGCAGGCGGTCCGTGGCCAGCGCCGTGATCTCGTCCGGGTGCAGGCCGCTCACGTGTATCAGTCGGAAATGGCTGGCCGTGTACACCTGGAAGGAGCGGCCAATGCAGGTGATCAGCAGCGTGTCCCTCCGGCGCTGGATGTAGCGGGTAACGGCCGGAACGTGGTTGCTCACGTAGCCCAGCGCCCGGTTCCGCCGAAAGATGCAGCTGCTCTCCTTGAAGACGGAACGTGGCTCCGCCGGCTCTGCCGCTTCTGGCTTCTCATCCGTCTGCAGGTGCGTCATTATATTCTTATGGTTATTTTAGAAAATCAATCATTTAGCGAATCTAATGTTTACGCCGGAGCACGTGTGGGACAGTGTGACCAGAAGAGCTCTTTTTAAAAACGCATTAAATCTAAGAAGTTATCTTAATTGACAGCTGGTCGCACTGAAATCGCACAAGACCTCAATACTATAAGTCTGGCAACACTATAGCCTCAAGACCAATAAGTCTGGCAGCACTGGAATAAACTGTTATCAAATAGGTTTGCATGCATTTTTTAAAGTATACTTTTGGGCTGTCAGAAATCGTATAGCTGTTATAAACAATTATATTATAAGTACAGTGTTAATCGGCCTTCTGCTACTATTTGCGCTCCTGGTAAATAAAAACAGCTAGAAGTCAATGCTGGAATCTTGTGGTTGCCTACAACAACAACAATAAAAGCAATTGAGAACAATAATTTCACGAAATTGGCGAACAAATTAAGTGCTCCTCCAAATTCGGGTAACAGGAGAGCAGAAAGCTGTAAATCGACGATGTGCTAATCTCTGCACTGGCTTCATCGAAAACTGGTGTAGACTGTTATAAAATGGCTTTGCATGCATTTATAAAGAATACT
>JAEIIU010056240.1:0-14737 GCA_018874675.1 Drosophila baimaii
GGCCAACGTGTGGTATGCGTAATATTTCAAATGGGCCTTAAATTGGTTTTGTCCATTGTTCGTGTCGTGTGTATTTATGTGATGGCTATCGCATTAATTCGACAAGTTTTCCCTCTGACAGTCATCCGAGACTTATTCTGCTGATTTGTTTCCTTCGCGCTCAAATTCATTTCGTCCTTTGATTATATTAATTTCCGCCTCCCCTTCGGAAGCCCGACATCACAATGCTGGACGACGGCTGGCACAAGTGTCGGTGACACACACAATGCAACAACATCTCAACGGTTCAGAGGGGATTCGGCAGCATAAAACCCACCTAAATAAATATGAAATTTAGATAATACAAAACGAGCCGAGTGGCAGCCTTCAGTGTCAATGCTGAGCACATCGCCATCTTCCCGTCATTATCGTCCTGCCAGCTCCCCTTGTCACGTAGCATTGAATGATAAGAGAAATATAGAAATATACGTACTGTCGACATCCTTATAGTGCGACACACTCAAGGCTTTTATTCCGTTCACGTGCAACAAATGAACAAGTTCATTAAGTGCAGGATGTTGCGGGACGCACGGCGGCAAGGACACGGACACGGAGACTCTCGCGGCCAGGCCCGGCCCGGGCCGGGGCAGATGAGCAAGTGCGCCACTTCTGGGTCGATGTTTATGCAGTCATTAAAGTCCGTAAAGCCGCTCCAGTATGCAAAACGGCAAAATGAGTAGGCCCAGGCGGCGCCACATGCGAGGGCAACATTTATGCTGATTAAACTAGCGCCAACTGACGGCGGCTGGAAGCAGCAAGCATCTCAGCGGCTGCACTGAACGAAATATTTTTTAAAAACTCTTAAGAAGTCTTTTTAAATATTTAAATTAAATTTAGGATTTCCCATATAATACAAAGTCTTTAGTGTACCTAAATAATCCTTATTTTAATGCCTTTTAAGTTGAATAAAAATTTATTTAAAATGTTTTAGACAGAATTAAGTTGACCAAATACTAATTTCCTGATATTCTTATATTTATAATTTTAATTAAGATTGCGAGAATATTTTAGAAGTAATATAAAATGTTTTTTTTAGTGTGACTGCCTCAAGGCAAACAACACATCTACGCCAGCTGGGCCTGACGCGATGAAAGGACTGGGACTGGGACTGAATCTGGGACTAAAACCGGGACTGGCACTGGAACTGAAACTAAAACTGGAGCTGGCTCGAGGTTCACTCAGCAATCCCCAACTGCCGGCTGCTGCCGGATCACATCCGCTTTCATCTTGTTGACATTTTTCATTTGGCTGCAACTCGTCATTGGTGGACTGACAATTCTCTCTCTGTTAGGGATTGTTGACTGACACGGAAACGGATATCGCAGGATAACTCGGACAGCATGCGAAGAATTGTTCAATCAAAAAGTGGGACAAAACAAAAACATGTCTAAGAGATAAAAGCCACAAAGGCTATACAGAGAAAAATTTTGTATTGCAATTATTTAAAAAAGCAAAAGATTCAAGACAAAGGAGATGTATTTAAATCCTCAATTCTGGTCTTAAAAAGCTAAGTATATCATAGGTAAGCCTTTGTCTTCAGGTTATAGAGCATATTGTTAATGAAGCGAGCTAAAGATTACCATTAAAATAAACTTTTAGTTTGAAATATTCTTTATAAAAATACTAATAGTAATTTCAAAAATTTATTTCAGGGTATTTAACTAGATTAAGCATTTTGAAAAGTACTTTAATTTCTTTGCAGTGAAACATTGAAACTACCTTCCAAACACTTACACATGATGAATTCGCACAACTCAAAATCAGTTTTGTGGAATTAATTTGAATTCATTGTGATGCTCCGTGCATGTATAATCCTTGGTTTGTTTATGCAGTTTGTCAAAATATCACATGTGGCTGCCTCCATTGTTTCACATTCAGAGACCCATATCAGGCCATCGATTTTGCCCAGAAAAGCGAAACAAATGTCTGCCCTTTTTGTGGGCTTTCGGCACGTGACTCTGACTCCTACTCCGGTTCCGGCTCCGGCTCCGACTCTGGGGGGGAGCCCATGTGTGACCTCATTGGGTCTGATTCGCTCGGGTTGGGTGTACATAAATTACCAGCCAGCAAAGGCAAACCTTTTCGCCAACTAAGCCTGCAAATTATGCACTCGCAGCTGTTGCCATCGAGTGAGTCCCGACGGAAAATGCTCGAATAAAATGCAAATTGGCCTTATAAAAAGTGTGTGTCCTACGATTTGTACATTTCATTTTGATCCCACTGTTTGCCGACAGTTCGGTTAGTGAATTGTATACAGCTTCAAACCTATGCTATGCTGATGCCTGCAGCTGGCCAAGAACTTTTGGCCAAGGATTATGGCTATAAATTCTTGCATTCTTTCAGTGGGATTTGCGTCTGTCTGAGTCACAAGTTCTGCCAAGTCTGGGGTTATCTAACCCACCTGCCTGTGTCAACATTTGTCTTCCTCCATCTCCTCAGAAATGCACATTTTAAAATCCCTGACAGCCCAGGCCCGGCCCGGCCCGCTGGCCCCCTTTCCGAATGTGAAAGTTTCGACCTCCGTTGCAGGCAATATATTCGACCTTTGTGTCTAATTTTAGAGCCACACCGAATGGCTGGCGAAGGACAAAACAAGTTTTTGTTTATGAAAACTTAATCGCGCTTACCGAAAAATATAGCCAAAAATATCAACGAAAAGTGAAAAGTGTCGGACTGTTTACCGCACTCAATGGCGGCTGACGTCAGTGCGTCCGAATGTTCCCACTGTTTGTCCTGCTGCACTGAGCCCTAATGGGATTTCAATTATGCATGATTGGCATTTATTAAAAAACAAAATGACCTCACGCCTGCATAACTCTATAAATATTAAATATATTTTTAATTACATACATTATATGTTTATTGGTTAAGTGTTTCGTTGCTAATTGAAATGTTCAATTAAGGGTGCAGCGTGCCCTTTCATTTTCAATAAAATTGTTTGTACCTTAACTCCATGAATGTGATGGCGACAAAATAAAGGCTTATCTGTGTTTGTTTTAAATTGAAAAGTTTGAAGGAGTAAAACCTACACACTTGTGTTGATAAATTGATGTAAATATTTAATATACATTCCAAAAATACCTAAAACTTATATGATTGATTAAAAAATTAAATAGGATGACATAAAAGTAAATTCATTCTCATCGTAAAGTCCTTTATTTCCACAACGCTCTCTATCTCTTTCTCTGTTGTGCGATTTTTGCTGCTTTAATTATGCTGGTCCTAATGCTGCCTAACAATAAAATCCAAACATGATTTGCCAATTTTATGGCAGCACGAGCGTGAAAGGAAATTGGCTAATGCCGAAACGAAAAGGCAGTGCCACACATCGGGAGAACTTAATCCCCCCGGCAGACGTCACCGGAACACCACCTGGCCACAGGATACTGTGTTGAATACTGAGCATTGAATACCGACAGGACACCGAAATGGCAATGTGCTCATTGTCCACTGCTTACATTACACACGGGCTGCTCGAGGGAGGCGGGCGCCATGTAAATTTTTCAACACACTAAACACAATAAACATTTGCACACGGCCGCAGGACATCATGCTCAGTGTAGGTGCCTGTGCATGTGCCTGTGTGTGGGACACGCACATTTCGGGACAAAAGTGCTGATAGCATTCGAGGCACGCAATCATTTGCCGCAGGCACGACACACATACACCAAGGCAGTACACTCCCAAAAATGTACAGGATATCGGAATTATAACGAAAATTAAAAGGAAAGTTATCCCCAGGCCTTTTATCTTTAATTTATGGAACCATATCTATGTAGTTTCTTGAGAACATAAAATAGGTAACTTGTTTTAAGCGGGTCTTTCTAAGAAACAGTTTTCCAGGTGAGGTTTGCTTCTTAACTTTGCTAATTTTTGGGTCATCCGCAGCATCAAAAAAATTTTTCTTTAAATAGTTTTTCATTTTTCTATCATATATCCTGTTACAGTTTATCACATATTTATTTTCTGTCTAACACGAACCAAACGCGTTTGCAAAGTCATGAAGCTAGAAGCTTCTTAATTCCCTTCAAGAGAATTCAAATTATTTCCCAGAATAATTTAATTGGGAATTAAGTTTATGCGAATTTATGAAGAGTAAAAGCTTTTTAACTTAAATTCTTATACCGTAGATATAAGTTAACTTTGCTTCTCATATATAAGAGTGGAATAAATACATTTTCCGACAAGTGTAAGGGCGAACAGGCCAATATGCTCCAGGTAATACCTATAGTCCATTATCGGGCAGAGCAGAGCGTGGCTCTTGTATCGCTTTCAGAGTGGCACACATGTCCTCTTCCCTTCTCCCTTTAATTTGCTCACTGCCCTCCGCTGGGCCCCTTGATAAATATGCACACAATTATCCTGGCAGAAATGTCACTTTGGCTGATTGTTTGGCAGCCTCTTGTTGCCATTTAATACGCATATGCTCCTCCTCCCCAGCTAGGGACGTCTGTGTGCCGTAGTAATTAGCCAGAAAGTGCCCCCGTTCCTATTTGGGGGAGAACGAGATAACCGAGAAGTTGGCAGCTCAGTTCGCAACCAGACATCCCGACCAGACGAAAGGTCACTGCTCCCCGCAGGATTGATTGCGTGTGTTTGCGTTAACTGTTCGGAGTCAATTAGATATTTGTCTGCGGCTGATATTATACTTATACTTCAAGTCATACCAAGGCCAGGACGGAGCAGACGAGACGGCCAATCCATCGGTATATAAATAGCTGCCTGTTCCGGCAAAGTTTAAATAAATGTCTTGAGCCCCAATCGAGCATCGGCTCAACTAGCGCGCATTAATTAAATTAGCCAATTAAAAGTTTCTGGCAGGCTCACAAATCTCCACATATAAATGTATTTGTTCCAGGATTAATGCGAGGAAAAGCCGTTGGAAACTTTGGTAAACCCCGGACAAATCATTTAGCCGAAGGCGGCATGGAAATGGAAATGGAGATGGAGGAGGGTATAAAAGCGGGCTTAACTTACCCCGAATAACACACAGAATATTGATTTAGCGGTGACTTGGGCGTTTAGTTTATGGTTTTTGGAACTGTTGCTTCTTTGCGTTTCCGGCGGAAAGTTCTCCTTGTCTTTGTGGCTCACATCTCACTCGAACTGAAACTCAAATGCACGCGCAAAAGTTTAGGCGCTGGCAACGGCCGCGCCGCCGCCTCAAAACTACAATAAATATTTAATTTTTTTGCTTCACTTTTTTCGCAACCTCCCTCTAAGCGTAAATGATTGTTTTATGTAACTTTATCGATGCTGAGTTTTCTTGCGGTTAAATAATTAATTACTCGGCCCGATAGGCCCTCTTCTCCTCGGCTTCTCTGATGTTGATGCCTGACTGTTGATATCGATGTGGATGCTGCTGTTGAATTCGCTGAGTTGTGGCACATCGCTTCGTTGAGTTCGAACTGAGCTGAGGTCCTGCGGAGCCGTGGCTTTTATTGGCCGCCTTTCGGAATTCACCACGCACAGACATGCTGGCTGCCTGCCCGCCTCTCCAGCTGCCTGCCATGCGCTCGAAAGGATACAAATATTTACAGGTGCGCCAGGCGGGTGGTGGTGGGTGCTCTAGGGCCAAAGCTCTCTTGAGCCGACACTGAGAGAAACTGGCAAATATTTCATGGGTCCTTTTCCATTTTACCCTTAGTTTTAAATAAAGGTTTTGCTTTCAATCAATAGCATTGCTTCTTTGTCCTGATTAATGTTGCTGCTTAGGCACCAAAAAATAACTATCTTAACAAATATTATTCCCTTAATTTCCGAATAGCCTGGTAACCCGCAATCGAAAGCTTTTGCTCTTTTTCAGACCCTCTCTCTCTCTCAGGGGAGCTTTCACGTTTCAAAACAAATCCCGCACACAAATACACAGCATCCCCATCCTTTGGCTCGGGAGCGCGCACATGGCCAAAAGCCGAGTACTACAACTTTACAACTGTGGTGGGTTTCGGTTGGCCCAGATGTTGTTGTTGGTGCTGCCGGGTCGCGTGCAGTGCCAAGAAGAGGCAGAGCCAGCCGAAAGGAGCTTCGTAAGTTTCGGGCCAAAACAACACAAGGACCTGAAGGGAGGGCGGGGTGAAAATCGTGAGGTCTAAGTAGAAGGCTGCGATGAAAACAATGCAAACAAAAATTTGCGCTTTTACGAGCAGCACAGCCATCATCAACATGAGCATCAACATCAGCTAGCTGTCCCCGCTTCTCCTTTTTTTTCCCTTCTCTTAAGCAGCCAGCCAAAGGCTTATCCTTTTTGTGCCTCAACTCAGAACCGACTTAGACGCGGCCGCGTATTTGTCTGGCACGCGTAGTTTTCAGCCGTCCTCTGTTCTCTGGGCTTTGTTTTGCCATCCTGCCGTTTTTATTAGAGTTTACTACGGACGCCAAGCAACAAATTGGCCGCCGCTTGGCAGCCGCTCTGGCGCAACATGGCGTATGCGTAATTATAATTGAAATTTCGTGCCTACGTTTAATGAGTTCCCAGGCACTTCTCGGTCCGCCAAGGAATGCAAACGGCGGCGATATTAACCTTTTAATAAAGAGCCACCTTAAGGTCTATTTATCGAGCATCAAACAGAATTTTTAATCAAAATAAATGCCGGTGGTTCGTTTGACTTCCCGGGGGGTGCTTCAAGCGCTAATGGGCTAATCATTTTGGCATCCAGGGAAATCCATTTCTGGGTTACCATAGCGTAGATATTTTGTCACCTTCGTGGTAACGCAGCCCTTAACAGTTTGGTTTTGTTTTTTGGCCTATATTAATCAAAGGCTTCTCATTATACAGATATGACTTTGATCTCCGTTTTGGAATTTAGGGATTTCCTCGTAACTCTGGAGAATTAGATAGTTTAAAATAGTTCTATAATGTAACTGACACATCATATCTTATGGCTTATTTTATTCATAAGGAAAGGAATTCGTTCTCCTTTAAATTAAACGAATCTGTAATATACATGACACTTATTTGATACGAGTAATGAATCTCTAACTGCCTTATTATTCCATATTTAGCACTGCTTCCTGGTAAAGAGCTCAGCTTACCTAAAGTCCTAGCAACGACAGGCTGCATAATGGAAATGCGTCATTGCAACACAAAACAAGGCCAGAATGCACTCTAATGCTTCACATTACAGAGCCATGAAAGCCTTACATGGCGTATACGTAATGCATTCACAGCTCTTTCGTAATGCAAAGCAGAGCAAATCAAAGCCGAAGTGCTGGCTGCCTGTTTCAAAGTTTCTGGAAATAATTGCATTTGAGGCATGTCTTCAGGCCAAGATTGACGTCAGTCAGCACGTCAATCAGTGCTTTTCCAAGAGCTTATTCCAGCTGCATTGAGTTGGATAATCCGCTTAAGCTACTACGCATGATTTGAGTAATTCTGAGCCCGCATAGTCGTAACTTTAAGACCCCCAGATAAATTATTGATTCATAAGGCAATTAGCTTTGTTAATGTGATTAATGACAGGCACGCCGCAATTGAGTTCATTTCGGCATTGGCGGGGAGGCGCCCTAGACTCGATTTATTGAGTCACTAAAAGCCACTGCCACTGCAATCACCCCGCAACCTTTTGGCCCCAATATGGCCAACGAAAATTGTCCCACACTCTGATTCCATTAGGCGTCGTCGTCGTCCCTGAGTTGGCGGGCATTTTAAAAGCGTTCACTATTGATGAATAGAACAGGGCACGCAATAAACCAATTTGCTGTCTGTCTCACCTGTCTGTACTTTCCCAACCCCAGCCCCCATCCCCCTTTTGCATGTCGCTCGCTCGCCATTGTTTTGCTTTCGCGCTGCGCGGTAATTTCATTTCGTAATTGTATCCTGCAATTTGCGCTGCAAAGCAATTTGAGACGGCAAAACACAAGGACCGCATCGGTCCGCAGACAACAAATGTGAAGGGTCAGGCGGGTAAGGAAAAGGGTAGCGGAGATGTGTATTCGAGCATTCGGTGGCATCTAACACCACCGGCAAGAGCTCGTCCCATTGTTGGCAGATATATTTTCCGAAATCAACAGCAACCGCATCGGGTCGGGATGTAATCAACTTAACTTAACTTAACTTACATTATTGCAATTCTTGGAGGAAACAGATTAACTCTACGTTGCACTCACCTTCTCATCCTTGGAGTAGAAGAGCATATTACGCTTGAGGCGAAAGTAGCGGCGTCGCCAGCGCTGAAAGGACCATGTGTGCTTCAGCAGAAAACCCTCCTTGATGATGGCCGCCTGAAACGAGAGGATTTAAACAAAGTGAGTGCAATCTCAGCTGGACTTTGACGGAACTCCATCAGCGATTCGCCCAGGGCAATTAGCAATTGATGAGCTGACGCTGCACGGGCCGGAGTCAATGGTCCAGGGATAATAATAAGAAGAGAAAAAAAACATGGGGCATCGCATGTTGCAGACACTGATGGGACTCAGTTCCCAAAGCATCACTGAACTGGACTCTCCGGTCAGCAACTCCAACGCTCTCAGCGGGGCCCGTCACTTGCAATCTGGGGCTCGATGTCCACGAATAATTGGCTGCAGGCTAACAAAGGCCAAAGTGGGGGCGTCAATATGGCCGGCAATCAATTGTGCACACAAAGAGCGGCCACACACAGCGCCCTGCTCTATTCACACGTACTTGCGGCGGGCGGGCGGGCGTATGAAAGTGTAAATAAGCGTGGCACCAAAGGCGACAAAAGTGACAATAATCTGGGCCAATTATACGACAAATAAACTTTCTGATTCGAGCGAACTCTCTGCGTCCATAGAAATCGATCCGAAGGCGAGGGCGAATGCCGCTGGCTGGGTGCACAAAGTCCCAATCCCCCGATCCGTTTAAGTTTCGGACGAGGTCACCCCCAGCTCCGGGGCCAAAAGGAAATTCAGCGACAAATAATAATGGAAAAATCGTTGAAAAAATCAACGGACATTGCAACGATGTTGGGCTGCAGCCATTCCATTTGGTTTGTGTTTGTACAGCAAATGGAAAAGGGGGGAAACGGAAATGTTTACTTAGCCGCCGGACTAGAAGTTTACTTATACGATTTACTTTAAATGTGTTTTTATTTTCATTTAAAATGAGCATTTATCTTAAGTTGAAGCTAACGTTTGCTGAGCTAAATTAACTTTCAAATTCCTTTGAACTAAAAATTAAAGCCGTACAAAAGCAGTTAGAAGGGTTTCCTATAAAGTTTTCCATTTTGCAAATAATTTTATGGAATTCTTGGACTCAAAACTGAATCTATATTTTTTACATTTTCTTTTACCATTTACGGAAGCCCTTATATCAAGTTTATTGACCCCCACAAGGGAGACACAAATTGAATTAAATTGAAAACTCCCCCTCCCCCGCCCCACCAGCGGTAAGAGTAACGCCGAACTGTGACTAAAAATCAAAGTTACGGGATATCATGCCGAGATTAATCATCGTCAATCAATCATGTGGCACGGCCATGAGGCCAATCGCTGACACATCAAGTATACGCCAAAGTGGCCAAGGATAAAGCCCACAAATCCCAGAGTCCATCAGCCAGGGGATGATAAACAAGTTTGAAATTTTCGTTAGCCGGGTATTGATTTTGATTTAATGCTTTCCCTTCTCTTTCCCCTCCTCCTCCCCTTTCCCTTCACCATTCCCTTCTCCCTGCCCGCATTCCCCTCGTTTCTGCTCAGGTAAAAAGATACAAGATAAATAAAAAGGCCGGTCCATAGATATGGATATGACTTGCTGCTGCTGCTGCTGCTGCTGCTGCTGCTGCTGGCGCTGCTCACTCAGTCGGGCAAGTAAACATAACGTAGAGTTACCCAGCCCTGATTTTTCCCCGTTTTGCTTTGCCTTTGTCTTCCTTCGCTTCACCTTCTGTCTGACTTTTCACCTTCAAAAATAAGTAAAATAAAAAATACCAGCTTCAAATTAAAGAAATTAGCTGTGGGGAAGGCGAATCCTTTGATGGCTCACGTGAGCCGCAAAACAGTTGGCCAATTGTCTGTGTAAATAGTCGTAAATAATTCAAACGTTTTTTCGCCAAGCACGTGGCCGGGAAAGGAGCGAGTCTCAAGGATACTGCGGCAACAGCCTACTGAAGTGGGGCCGCATAGGAAGAGGCCCAAGATTGAGGCAGGGGCCAAGAGTTGACAAAGACTTCTGGCTTTGTTTATACAGTAGGTTTTGCTTATTGTTGGATTTAAATGGCTGAGAACGGTTACAGTGGCAGGCAGTAATGTGGGTAACCTAATCTGTTGAGATAATATTAAGAGCCTAGGGAGAACGACTCACTGGAAAATTTAAATGTTGAATATTTTTTAAGAAGCTTATTAAAGAGCATGTTATAAAAGGAATTTCAGCAATATTATAATTGAATAAGTGAAGAATAAATAAGACTGATATTAAATAATATTAAATTTAAAATTCCTTTTATCCCATTTGCCAGGATAAAACTGTTTTTCAGTGGCTTATGCCAATTTTATGGAGGACTCCCTATCTCTCTCTCTTGGCTGCTCTAAATTATGGAGCAATTTACGGTTTCTAAGCTAGTGACCCGCACAGTGGGCCAACTGTTGAGGCTTTCGCCATTGTCTTATTGTCGCCGCTGTCGGCGTTGGCAGCACGCTAACCATCAAGACCGAGCAGTAAGCGGCTTTTGTTTGGCGTTCGCTTATTGTTTTGCGGTTTGACATGTGTAAACCCCACTCCACACACACACACACACAGCGCACAGCACAGCCAGGACGCAGATGTGTGTTTATGGGGCCACGCCCCTCTCCACATGGGAGCACTTGAATGTTGCTTGTCTGTCACAATCAGGCAAATGTGTTTTGCCCAGCCCTCGAATACCGTAAATCACAAATAATAAATGCCTTCGCTTAAAGCACGACTTGCAATCGAAGGATACGGGGTGAAATTTTAGAGACCACGGCAACATTTTTTTTGGAAGGGTCAGCAGACGCAGCAGCTGCCTAAAAATACAAAAAAGAAATCCTTTCGCAAAGGCCAAAGTTGAGGGGTAGTGTCAGTGCAACGATGCGTATAATTAACAAAAAATGACCAGCAACCCGAGAATATTATTCATACGACGCGGTGTCCCCGAGAGAGAGAGAGAGAGAGAGCGAGAGCGTGGGAATAGGGGCCAGATACTTGGCCTTAGACGCTTCAAAGTAACACCAAAACCATAAAGAACTTAATTGAAGCTTTTCTCGGGCTTCGCGGAGTTTTGGGGCTTGCCTTTCTCTCGTTATTTCGTTATTTCGTCATTCCATCATTTTGATTCTTTTATTCGCGAAACCTGCCCGCCGGGCAACTATGGCAACGTTTAATTAAAATACGTGAATAGCCCCGCTTGGCTTTTTTTGTGTGCTTTGTTTCGTGGTCGATACATTTTCATTTCATTTTCTACTTTGGGGACCAGCATCGGATTACGTCTTAATAATGCAGTTAAATTATGATTGAGGGGACGACGACCGCGGAGCAATCACCAAATGGGGGCTGGCCTGACCCCTGACCTATGCGGCAGCGACACTAAAATATTTTATCGGCTTCTTGAACTGCGCCTCTGACCTTTGGCAGCGGTGCAGCACACTAAAGTACTTGAAACATAAACTCTCGACACACGCAACTCGCATATAAAGCGGAGTCCTCCTCCCCTGCGGATCCCCTAACGTTTGCCAGTTTGCATGCAACTTCCGCTCCAGAAAGTTTAGCGAGGACGCTCCGTTGCACCGCCATGGTACCTCCTGTGACAAAGCCGGAGGACTGTGGCCACACAGTGAAAAAAAAATGCAAGAGTTTCATTCAAAGAATTAACCAACTTTGTTTCGATAAACATTTCATTAACCAGAGTCAGATATAAGTGAAGAATGCCATGTTCATGTCGTCAATTAAGAAAAATAATAATTAATGACCTTAGCTTTGCTCCGCCAACACATCCTCCAACCATTTGCTATGACTGTCCATTAAGGATAATTGAATAGATAACCCGCTGAACACAAGCACATGTGTTGGGGATTCGATAATAAATTAAATTAATCAACTTTGCAATGAAAATGGACTTTTATCTAAATACTTAATGATTTAATTCACTCACCAGATTGTTGGAGCACTTGGTGGACATGCGGCGCTGAAAGAGACGCGCCGGCTCCGTCTCAATCTCAGACTCCGACTCGGACTCGTCGCCATCGTGGCTGATCGCTATGATCGGGATGATGGGCACCGGGGATATGCTTCCGGAGCTGCAGGCGCTGCTCCTTCCGCTGCTCGGACTGCTGCGGCGGGGACTGCGGGGACCCCGCTCCACGCGCAGGGTGTCCAGTTTTAAGTGGGCCATTGTCGGGATGTGGACACGCTTTGCATACTTTTTTACACAATCGGGCGGCAATCGAGCTGTCACGTTGCAAGGACACGCAGTGCTTAGGATCGGGGGCACCCTGCGTTGAGTGGCCGCCGTGTAGCCGCAGGTGGCCGTCCCATCTGCTGGTCGTCCTGCTTATGTAAATGTTCCCCCAAGTTGCCCTGCGGACACACCCCCAGACTCGAGGGGACAAAAGCAAATGGTCGCACGCACTCACACTCGCATTTACGGGGCGAAAAGGATCCCGTTTCTAGTTCTTTGCCGTGCGAAGGCAGAGCAGCCAAAGTCTCCCTATTTAAATTACAATAATTGCTTGCGTATCCAAAGTGTGTATATATTCAATATCAATTCAATATCAATAAATTTAGCAAAAATACTTGCACATAAACACATGTACATATATACCATTCGATTTAACTATAAATATATTTGATTAGGCCACACTAACTAATTTGAAAAGGGAAAAAGTACACCACACTCAGAGGACACCGAATTCTCACAGTTCACATTGAAGATTACACTAACGATAATTGAAATTGCGTTTTTGTCCTTAATTATTCCGCCACTTCCTGCTTCCGCTCGCCTCCTAATTGTATATGTACAAATTCTACGCTAGCTAGCCGCCTCGAGTTATTGTTCCTGTCTTTTGTCTATTTTTATTTTCTGGTCGGGTCGGACTCCACCGCTCCTGCTCCTGCTGCTGCCCGCTAAAGTTTGCTTCGGAACAGAGACTGAGACCGAGGCTGGGATTGGGACCGAAACTGCCGGAGCCGCGCGGCGAACTGAACGAGACCGCAACCCTCACTGTTCACTGCTCGATGTCAGCTGCCGTCGAGTGCGGCGTGGCCCAGCGGGGAGTGGACCTGGCCCAAAGCCAGAGCCAACAGGGTTGCTAGGTGGCGGCGATTATGCGGGATTACCAAAAGATTATACAACCAATTACAGAATTAGAACTAAGGGATCTTTGGGTTTTAAATATTTCAGAAATATAGGAAAAGATAAACTCATTAGACTTTTATAAATTATATTATTAATTATTTGTATATGGAATTAATTTGTATGATGAGTCCTTAAAAGACCTTATTTATTTCGGTAGCTTATAACTTTTGGGAATCTTTAATTTAAAGCACTTAATGTTCTTGTACCTTTCGTAAACAATTAAAAATTAACTAAAATATAAATAAATCCCCTTAATCCTTTTCTAAGTCGAATTATTCCATAGCAACCCGGCAACCCTGTCCTGCAGAGCTGACACGCAACGAAAATAAGAAATATTCATTATCCTTGCCAACAAGTTTTCGTTCTCTCGGCAAAGAGAGCCGCACCGCGAAGGATACACGGAGAGCGAGCGCAACACACACCCTTCGTGAGCGGAAAACCGAAACAGACCGAGCAAAACAAAACGCCGGAGAGCCGAAGGAGAGGTCAAAGCGCAGGCGACGACAAAGTAAACAGGAAAGCCAAAAACTAAACCAAGGAAGCAGGCGAAAGGCGGACGGAGCGTTGGCTACAACTACAAAGGAGTGCAAAGGCAAATTTGTAGAGCGGGCGGGAAAAAAGAAGATGGGCCCGTGTGCCTTTCCGGCCTTGCGCCGTAGCTTTCGCTATTTGTTGTCTGCCGTCTCTGCTCATCCCAGCCGTGCGGCAGTCCGCCAGCTATCTAGTCATCCATCCATCCATCCATCCTCCATCCACAGCCATCCCGCATTTCCCGGCGGGCAATACTCTTTGCGCTTGACTGCACTCGCCCATTTATTGTATTACATTTTCACGTGCCCCACTCGCCCACATGGGCTCCAAGGACATCCAATTAGCGGACTGCGAGCATTGCTTTTAATGCATTTTAAATGCGATTGCTGCGGTGCTGCGAGACCTAACGCTTTTATTCAAGTCCAATTTGAAAAGTCAAAATGAGCGTTAAATAAGTAAGCTACGCGTAACCGGTAAGTTCATTCGCAGCACGGATTGGATATACATAATTAATTTAAGGCCATGAAAAGCTTTTAAATAGTTGCTAATAAAAACATTTTTTGGTCGAATACTCATATATGGATTTTTTAAAAAGTAATAAATATATTTTTCACATACAATTTGTTTAATTTTGATTTTGAAAACAAAGATCTTGATGATCACTTCAAATTTGACTCAAGGTGTACATACATTGTATCCCCAATTTCCCGTAATTTCTTCATCAATCACACTCCTCCCGGGAATCATAGATCCAATCTGTTCTCTCCGCTTGAACGGTGCCCATTCTGGTTCCCTAAAATGAGAGTATTTATAACGGATATAAAAATAAAAAATTAACAATTAATTATAAAAAAAAACTGTGGTAAAAATCTTAAAAATTTAGTTTTTTCCCCCTTTTAATA
>JAEIIU010056245.1:1639-16277 GCA_018874675.1 Drosophila baimaii
GACCGCATGCTCAGCGAGGCGGAGAAGTACGCGGAGGAGGACGAGCAGCACCGCCAGCGCATCGCCGCCCGCAACCAGCTGGAGAGCTACGTGTTCGGAGTCAAGGAGGCGGCCGAGCAGGGCGGCGACCGCATCAGTGCGGCGGACAAGAGCAGTGTGCTGGAACGCTGCAACGAGACGGTGCGCTGGCTGGACGGCAACACCACCGCCGACAAGGAGGAGTTCGAGCACAAGCTGCAGGAGCTGACCAAGTTCTGCAGCCCGATCATGACCAAGATGCACCAACAGGGWGGTGCAGGAGGCGGAGATGGYCAGCARAAGGCWCCCAATGGATTCGGCAMGGGTCCCAMTGTCGAGGAGGTGGACTAAGTGATATAATGCTACATGAGTCAAGTTGAATATATGTAGATAGAAGCCGCTTATGTAGATCTCAACCAAAAAGCCTCCGAGCCAAATATTAAGTTTATTTTAGTTAGAATATGCTACTGAATAGTTATTAATAAATTGATTTTTTAAATTTAAATAATGCGTTGGAATTTAAAAGGGATTTTGGGGTATTTGTAGGGCTAAAGGAGTTTAAAAGGGGAAATATGTTCCAGTGGAGAGCGTAAAGTGTCCTGTAAGGTGACTCACCATGGATACTCTTCTATAATAAATAAATAAATAAATAATATTCAGAACCTTTGTGAATATGTTTTGTTTATTTTATTTTGAGTTTCTATTCAATCTACTTGGGCAGACCCTCGCGCTTCGCCCAGTCCAGCCAGGATCCCTCGTAGTTCTTGACATTCCGGAAGCCCAAGGCGGTGGCAGCTTCTGCGGCCTTAAGGCTACGCTTGCCGATCTTACAGTGGAAGATGATCTCTGTGTCTGACTGTGGCTTCTCCCTGCCATACTTGGCCTTAAAGGCCTGCCCGCTGGCGGCCAACTCCTGGCTAACCACGCCCAGGGGAATATTAATGCTGGCAGGGATTTGACCAGTCTCCTTCAGCTCCTCCGGCTCACGGACATCAATGAGGAGCTTCTGCGGTTCACTGGGCAGCTTCTTCACGACGTCGTAGTCCACGATTCCAATGGCAGCCGGTCCTCTGCTGCTATAGAAACGTTCCAAGAGATTTCCCTGAGGGATCAGTGTGAGTCTTTGTGGGTTCATGGCTGCGCGGAGAGGAGCCTGTGTTCTTAGGACACTTAAGGCCATCATGCAGTGTCTCACAAGCATTTTAAGTTTGGGAATAAATAACGAATTCAACAACAAATAACAATTATTACGTAAAATTGCCAAGAAAAACAAATGAATGCCGGCTCACAGCTGTTTGCTTGAAAGTTGCCAGACCAATTCAGTTTAATGGGAAATTTTTTAGGGAAATTCAAGTGGTGGGATTTAGTCATTGCCAGAGTGGTGAGTAGTCTTTGTTTTGAATAGCTGGTGTGGTGAGTATTGCTTGTTTTGAATTATTTGCTTTCTTATCTTTTAATTCTTATCGGGCAGACCCTCTCTCTTCGCCCAATCCAGCCAGGAACCCTCGTAGCTCTTGACATTCCGGAAGCCTAAGGCGACGGCCGTTTCTGCAGCTTCTAGGCTCCGTTTGCCACTTCTGCAGTGGAATATGACTTCAGTGTCCAGCTCAGGTTTCTCCCGGCCGTACTTGCACTCGAAGATCGGCTTACTGGCGGCCAACTCCTGGCATAGCAGGGCCAATGGAATGTTGATGCTAGTGGGGATTTGGCCAGTCTCTTTCAGCTCCTTGGGCTCCCGGACATCGATGAGTAGCTTCTGTGGTTCACACGGCAGATTCTTCACGAACTCGTAGTCCACAATATCAATGGCAGGCGGTTTATGGCTCCCAAAGAAGCGTTTCATGTTACTTTTATTGGAAATTGATATTATTATTTGTGGGCTCTTGGCCATGTGTGCTCTTGAGGCACTTAGGACCATAAAACTGTGTTTTAGCAGCATTTTTGTTCGATTTATTTGTAAAAAAGTTGAATAATGATTTTCTTTACTTTTACTAGGTTACTATGATATTATTACTGGTATAATATGCGTTGAAGCCTTTTTGATTTACAGTAAATAAAGAATTTGTTTTATAAGACGCAAGAGGACAAGTTTATTCTGCTTGAGAAAGGGAATTTCCCTTGTTTTGGTGTTTATACATACATCTTAAAGTTAGAGATACTTTGAAATAAAAAGTATAGGGTTAAAGTTTATAACATAAAATTATTTAATAATAAAATTAACTAATAATAATTAATAAATTATTTGCATTTAGAGTTGAAAATCTATAGTCATATTCTTCATAATCTTAATCAGCTTTCTCCCGGGTGATGTTCTGAATAAAGGCAGTTCTCGGAAAATCAGTTGGTTGGCGATAAGTACTGGGGTTTTTTGTATTAAAACGGCATCGAGGTGATCATTAAGGGGGAGGCCAGCGACGCCAAGTACCTTCTGCTGATGTACGAGTTAAATCCGGCATCCTCCAAGCTGCTGCACTTCGGCACCGACAAGAACTTCTCCCTGAAGACCGTACTGACCGATCAGCTCCTGCTCCGGCTGTAGAGTTACAAATATAAATGGTTCCTGCGTTCCTCCTTATCACGCCACCAGCAGCTCCTCCGCCTCCATCTCCATACTAGACAAGAGTTTTAAGGAAGCTGAAGCTCCCTAAGAGGCCGCCACAGAGCACCCGCTTGTATAAAATCACGCTAAATCAATAAAAGTAATAATAAACATAATATAATATAATATACCTACCCTAATGTCTGCTGACGCAGATCAGAGCAAAAATCTGTTGCCAGGTCGGTCGGGCAACCAAAACATCACTCTCTCGGTACGTGGAATGTGTGGTGTATGTCAAGGCCTGGGTCCCAATCGCTTCGCCAAATCACACCCGTCACCGCCAGCCTGATAAGTTCAACGAACATGTCTCCCGCCGGCCGGGGCTTGGGCTTGATTGAATCAATTAAGCGGCGGAATGGATTGCGATCCCGGATTCGCAGTGCTCAAGTAAACAGTTGGTGGGGTGTTCGAACGAGAACATCTCCCATCTCAATGGGGCGCAGCGGCACGCGCTTGTCTAGCCAGAGAAAGGTTTTTGGTTTCGGGTTCTCAGGTTCTGGTTCACCGATAGCCGGGGTGGCGTGTTTACCATCCGGGATGGGGGGATGGGATGAATGGAAGTCGCACCCCGGCGGTCAGTTCGCACCGATAAGACAGCCGGCCGGCCACAGACGTAGTCTTCCTGGGTTCTTCTTCACACGGGGGGTTCAACGACTCGGCGGTTCGAGCCGGTTGCGGTTGTGGTAGCGCGTTTGCTTATCAAAAGCTCTGCTCCTGATAAGACCTCCTCTCCTAGCCAGCCCACCTCAACAATCGGTGCTCTAGTTGGGGAGCGCGTGCCGGGAATCAGTTAATTGCCGTTCGTGGTTGTTGTTGTTTGTTCTCAAATATATTTCGACTTTTTATTGTAAAAAATATGGCTTACGGACTACAGAGAAATGGCAACAATACACAGTGTTAGCTTCGCAGGACGTTGTTCACAAAATACATTTGCCTGGGACACGAGCGTCTAATGCTAATACAACGAGTGATGTGAACAGGATGGGTGACAGGACTTTGCACTGATTCGGTACAGGATGCGGCGGACAGGATGCGGCGGACAGGATGCGTGCTCCCCTCCCCCCCTAATGGGAGCCGGCGATGTGACCGAGCGACTCGCCCACGCGGATCTTCTGGCCAGCAACGATGTCGAACTTAAAGTTCTTGGGCGCCTCGAAGAGCAAGACAATGGTGCTGCCCATGTTAAACTGCCCGACAAGCTCACCCTTGCCGAACTCCTTGGGCGTACCCTGGRCGGCCTGGTCCAACGCGAGCTCGTCATACTCGTAGGTGCTGGGCGGGTGCTTGCCCACGTTGAATCCCGTCCACCGGTTGGTCTTCAGCTCGGCATCCATGTAGATCTCCACGGAGCCCACGTTGGTGGCGCCCACGGCGGTGTAAGAGAAGAAACCGTGCTTCCACTGGCCCATGTACAGAACGCGTTCGTTGAGGCAGAACAGGCCAGGCAGCCAGCCAGCCACTTTGGGGCTCACGGACAGCAGTTCGCCGGAGAAGTGGCGACGGATGGTGGGCTGCCAGGCGGTGGGCGAGTGGAATCGGTGGTAATCTCCCGGGGCCAAGTATATCACACACTGGTACAGCTCCGTGGAACCGTCGCTCTTCTTCTTCAGCGCCTGAGCATAGGAGGCGCCCGAGTTGGCCTGCTCCAGTGTCTGCAAGGGGCCCAGGAAGTCCTCGATGCTGTAGTTGACGCCCTTGACCTGCTCGATCAGCGAGTCCGAGGCGCTGCCGAAATGCAGGACCTTGCCATCGGCGGGTGACACGAGTGGAGCATTCTGGTCGATAATGCGAACGCCCTCCCTGAGCGGGCGCGTGAAGAACTCAGCCAGGCTGTTGTAGTGCTCGTACTCCGGATACTGGGCCTCCGACAGATTCACATTGAACGTGCTGGAGTACCAGCCGTAGACATAAGGACGCAGACTGGGCGGCATGTAGCAGGCGGCCAGCCAGCCCCAGCAGCGGCTAATGATGCGCAGCGGCAGGGAGCAGTAGATGCGCGACTGGAACTCGGAGGCGGTCCTGGGCAGGCCGTCGTGCTCGCAGCGCTTCTTCTGCAGCTGCCATTCGATGGCCCCGAACACACAAATGCCCATGGGGGCCCAGCGAAGCAGGAAGCCTGTCCAGCGAGAGAGTACATTTCGTCGGAGCTGGGCCACATCCTGGCTGGGACTCTGCTTGTGGAGCGGCGGTCGTCGGTGGTGGAGAGGTGCCTCCTTGGAGGCGGCATTTGAAGAGAACTGACGGAAGTGACGCACCACCGGCAAGCTGCCGTTCTGCGCCTGAGGACCCTGCGGTCCCTTGATAGCCTGGAGCTGAAGCTGGGCGGGCTGGTGCTGCTGCTGCACCACCTGCCTGAGATTGCCGGCCTTGAGCAGGAAGCGGCCACGAGGTACGAAGTAGGAAACCATTGTTATTGCCGCTGTTGCGACAGCCCCCGCCGCTCTCAGTCACGTAATCACGTCTGTATGCCCAGATAAAAATGGCACGATGTGTGTGGGGAACTGGGAACTGGTCGGTCAGCGGTCGGTTGGTCTCTGCTTCTGTTGTTTAATCTCCGCAGCGCAATTTGGATGTGGGGGGGGGGGCTTTTAGGTGACTGGGAGCCGCAAATCCGGCTACTGCCTAGGAACAGATGCAAATCAAAACACTGGCATGCGATGGGGATTCGGATGCGGACGGAGGGCGGCACTTTCAGTCAAAAATTCTAAGTGGGGGAGGAGTAAGGAATCGTGGAGGTTTCAATTGGTTGCTTCCGAATCGCTGTGCTGCCTGCAAGAGACTGAAAGTTTTCCATGGGCTTTTGAAACCGAAGAGGCGGCAATGTGACCAGTGCCAGTGCTGCCGCCGTTCCCTGCCTTGCCGCTGACCAAGTTTAGCCTCACAAATAGCTAGATTACAAAATGCCACAATCTCTGGGCTGCCTAATTTCTCAAATACTCAAATCTTGATAACAGAAAGTTCTCATAGAAAGGGGGACAAGCAATACGCGGTAATTCCCTGTTAGTTTTTCTTTGTTTGGTATTTTTTCTGAGCCAATCGCAAGATTTATATTTAAATTAATTGTTGCCATTCTTGTAAAGCTCTTATCTTCGCTTCGGACGCTTAGCAATTGATTGCGGATGTCAATGTCCTTAACCTCTAACACTTTCCACGAGCGGTGGTCGTATGAAATACGTCACTTTCTTCAAATTTAATCTTTTAATGACAAATAATTCCATTGACGCAGTTATTTCAAATATATTTATTTTTTTTTGGCTTCGCAACATCAAAATATTAAAATTGATTAAACATTTTGGAGATTGTAGGGTTCTTTAGGTTAATGTTTTAACGCACAAATCATGTTGCTTTATTTTCTAAATGTTAGTCGAGACAACAACAACCTAATATTAAATGTAATTAAAATTTTAAATGTGTCTTTATATTTTATGAACTCGACTTTATAATGCATTCGTAATATACTAATTATATTATTATATATTAGTTTTTTTAAACAGATAATCGTGCTAAAATATGAATTTTTCAGAATTTAGAAAAGTTTCTAGCGGGAAAAGAACTAAACCTGGCTATTAGCGGCAAGCCAAATTGGCAGCACTGGCGACGGCACTGCGTCTCATGTGCTTTCTGCTCACCAAAACAAATAAAAGCGAAACCACTCGACTCCTCTCGCAACGGCTTATCAGCAACAATAGTGGTCAAGGCCTGCGGCTCCACGGCGCGCTGAAGCCTCTCCTCCGGACACTCTTTGGGGCTATATTTTTGTTTTAAAACTGGTTTTTAACGTTCTTTTCTCTCCGCTTGGTCTGATTAACTGCGCCGTAGTGGTTGCCGTTGGTTCCGTTGTTTATTCGGACGGAGGTGGCAACTCTGGCAGCAGCTGCAAACAGCTGATAAATTATTTGTGTTTTCTCACGGGAAAAATTGAATATAGTTGCATTTGAATGCACACATCGCAGGAGAACCTTAACAAATAGCTGCCACAATGAGCGAGGCGGATAAACAGGCGGTGTCCTTCGCCTGCCAGCGCTGCCTGCAACCCATCGTGCTGGACGAGCAGCTGGAGAAGATCAGTGTCCATGCCATGGCGGAGTTATCGCGTAGGGAAAACGGCTGAGGGAAACACCAGCGAGTGCTCATGCTCTAATGAATCATCTTTTGCAGTGCCCATCTACGGGGACAATGGAAACACCCTGAATCCACAGGACGCCAGCAGCTTCGATCACTTCGTCCCGCCCTACAGGCTCACGGACTCCATCAACGGGACAGGGTTTATGCTGGTGTCCGATGGCCGGGACAGCAAGAAAATGAGCGCCGCCTTCAAGCTGAAGGCTGAGCTCTTTGACTGCCTGTCCTCAAACTCCGAGATCGACCATCCGCTGTGCGAGGAGTGCGCCGATTCCATGCTGGAGATCATGGACCGAGAGTTGCGCATCGCCGAGGACGAGTGGGATGTGTACAAGACCTATCTGGACGAGCTGGAGCAGCAGCGGGAGGCGCCCAACGTGGATGCCTTGGACAAGGAGCTGGACGAACTGAAGCGCAGCGAGCAGCAGCTGCTCTCGCAGCTGGCCGAGCTCAAGGAGGAGGAGCAGTCGCTGAACGCGGCCATTGCACAGGAGGAGCTGGAGAGGGAGCAGCTGCACGAGCAGGAGGAGAGCTACTGGCGCGAGTACACCAAGCACAGGCGCGAACTGATGCTCACCGAGGACGATAAGCGCAGCCTGGAGAGCCAGATCGCCTACTCCCGCCAGCAGCTGGACAAGCTGCGCGACACCAACATCTTCAACATCACCTTCCACATCTGGCACGCCGGCCACTTCGGCACCATCAACAACTTCCGGCTGGGCCGCCTGCCCTCCGTTTCCGTGGACTGGTCTGAGATCAATGCCGCCTGGGGCCAGACGGTGCTCCTGCTATCCGCCCTGGCCCGCAAGATCGGGCTTACCTTCGAGCGGTACCGCGTGGTGCCATTCGGCAATCACTCGTACGTGGAGGTGCTCGGAGAGAACCGGGAGCTGCCGCTCTACGGCAGCGGCGGCTTCAAGTTCTTCTGGGACACCAAGTTCGATGCTGCCATGGTGGCCTTCCTCGACTGCCTCACCCAGTTCCAGAAGGAGGTGGAGAAGCGGGACACCGAGTTCCTGCTGCCCTACAAAATGGACAAGGGCAAGATCATCGATCCCTCCACGGGCAATTCCTATTCAATCAAGTGAGTCGAACAATAATTAATGGCAAAACCCTTATTAACTCGAGACTATGCCTTGCTCTTGCAGGATCCAGTTCAACTCGGAGGAGCAGTGGACGAAGGCGCTAAAGTTCATGCTGACGAACCTGAAATGGGGATTGGCCTGGGTCTCCTCGCAGTTTGTGTCGCCGTGAGGCAATCGTTTATTTGTACTATTACATATTAATCCTCCTAGTGCTTAGTATTAATTTTAAAAAACTATTAAATCTGAATCATTCAAATTTTAAATGCTGCAGTCGCTCTTAGTTCTTGATGGCCATTTTCTGGGACTCCTCCAGTTCCTCTTCGCTGAAGTCTGTGTCGGAGTCAGAGCCGGAGATGTCATCGCCTATCCAGAGGGCTCCCTTTTTCTTCTTTTTGGCCTTTGTCTTGTCCTCAGCGGGGGATTTCCGCTTGGTGCCGCCTCCACTGGTTGAGGGCTGTTCCTGGGCAGCCTGCTTCTCCTTGCTAATCTCCTCCGCCTGCTTCAGTCCCTCCTCGAAGGCGTCGTTTACCTTCTCGGTGAGATTTGCCCTCGCCTCTTCGTACTGATCATCCTTGAAGTCGTGCTTGGGCACGGCCAGGAGCTTCTCGATCTTCCGCTTCTTTCGCTCCTCGGCCTCGCGTTCCCGCTCGCCCTGCTTATCCAGCCAGGCGCGCACCCGCTTCTCCTCGTTGATGTCCCGCAATCGGCGCCCACTCAAATCACGGCATGCTTCGCGATTTGTGGTCTTCTCGATTTGAGCACCAATGGCTCGGAGCATGGAACCGAAGCCACCCTTGCCGCCCACCTGACGGAGGACGCAGTGCATATCTCCATGAGTGAGACTGTCGCTCTTCAGGCGTTTGCCATTGCTCACCAGGTAGTAATCCTCGGGCTGGAGGTTCTGAAAAACCACACAAACAGTATTATTAGGTAAACTCGTGAAATTCTGGCAGAAAACACGCGCACTCACCGTGTGCTCCTCGATCCGGCTGCATAGTTCATCATAATCGCGGTGATCCCCGCAGGTAATTAGGTGTTTATTGTTTATAAAAATATTAATGACCATTTCTACGTTTTTCGCTATTCCGCTTTGTGCTGATGCATCTGCGTGTGCTAGAAAGAGAAAGCGGTGATGCAAGCGTTTATCGGTGGCCCTAGGGTTGCCCTCTTTTCGATAAACTTACTAAAATTACCTAAATGTCTTTAATTCGAATTGATTTCGGCTAATATGCCGCTTAAACATACTATAATCATTGTAGGTATTTTTACTGAAACGGAAATCCTTTTAATTTTCTTGCGTTTAACATATTTCCCAGATTGCCGCCATTGCGTTTTTCCTTTTCAGCGAGTTGGCAGCCCCGTCCTCTCGCACACAAAGTCTCATTAATTAGTTCGCATTTTAGACGACGAAGGTAAAATTTTAGCGACGCGTTTATCGTACAATTAAACCAGAAAACCCAACGAAAGTTGTGCAAATTTAATAGAAACCGGTAGCGGCTAATCTTGGCCGCAAAGTGAAGTGTGCGAAAAGAGTGCAACGCATGTAAAATGCGGTAAATTTACAACCGCAGCCACGTCACAGAGCGGAGCGCATATAATGTCGAGCGAAGAGAGTGCGGATTTTGGCTGCGAAATTATGAATTCTGGGCAGCGTGTCGAACAATGGGGCAGGAATATTGTACTTAGGCGCGTTTAATGTTAATTCCAGCTTTCGGCATCGCGTCTGGGGCGAGGGCGTGCGGGGGTGTGGCACGGCAGGGAGAGGGGAGCGGCATAAAAAGATGGCAGCACAAAACCGAACGAGATACATACATACATATATAGACGGGATGGATGGAAGCGGCAAGCTGAAAAGGCAATGAAAAGTCCCACATTCAAATTGCATTGGTGTTGGTATTGGCATTAGTTTAAATGCTCAATAACCAAAACCGAAAAAAAAGCAAAGAAAAGTGGCGACTCATGTGAGCAAAACGCAAACAAAAAGACCAGCGCAAGACGCCTCTCTGTGTCCGTGTGTGTATGTGCGTGCGTCTGTGTGAGTGAGTGAGTGTGTGCGAAAAGAGACGAAGAAAATAAGCAGCAGCAAATGAGCAACAAAAACCACCCCGCCATCCCCCGTTTCCCGTTCCCTTTTCGCCGTCTCTTCTATTCTGTTCTGTTCTGTGACTTTGACTGACATTTTCTAGCGCCGCCGTCGCCGCCGCAGAAATAATCAAAATCAAGTTTAGTGCCATACAAATTTAAATTTGATTTTGCCGTAAGCAAGGAGAATTAAAAATTAGAACGCAATCGAAAAAGAAGAGAGAGAAAAAAATCTAATGCAACCGTGCGCCCGCCGGTTTCGCAAAATTTCCCTCCTCTTTCTCCATGTTATCGACGGTCATTCATCTTCTGGTTGATTTTCGTTTTGCGTTCGCCCTATTTTCGTGTGTGCGTGAGTGTGCGCTGATCCGCATAAAATTCGGGTAAAGTGCACCGCAAAATACGGGCCATTATTAATTATAAACTAAATCATTTTGCCAGACCCGCAAATTCGTTGCGAATGAATGGCTTTTGTCAATTGTTGGTGATTCGCTTTGTTATAAAAGCGGCCAGCCACTCTCTTTCTCGCCTCTCTCTCACTCTCTGCACGCGTAAGTGTGTGCGTGTGAGGGAGCGTGCGCACGTGTGTGCGTGTCCCTGCACTGCTTTGCCGCCTTCGGTGGCTCTTTGTTCCCCGCTGGGGAAGTGGGGAGCGGGCAGAGGGACAGCGGGAGCGGTAGCGCGCAGGGTTGGGGGCGAGCTCGATTTATATCCATATCATTTGCCTAGCTAATGCCCCCACCGATCATGTGCTGTTAGACCTTGTCCCACTATCCCGGATATAATAGGCCCTCCAATAATAAACCGAAATTTCAAATAGGGTTGTCACATATTTAAAATAATATTACACTGGAAAAAAGGGATCTTGTCGTATTCTAAGACAACTCTATAGTAGACCAGAATCATTCTGATTTTGCAAATATTTAGACAATAACCAAATCGCGGCAACGTTTTGTTTATTGATTATTTGTATAAAAATAACAACAAAATATATGGAAAAATTGTTTACAACCTAATTTCATACTTTTGTCTCTCTTCTTTTTTGCAGCAGTGATTCCCAGGGGTCAGCTTCGAAACCCAAAATCTGCAACTACTAAACCCACATATAACCTGCGAACCCTTTCATAGCCAACTAATTTTTGTACAACAACAAAGAGCAGAAATCTAGAAAAAACGTAGCAACCACAGCAACTAAAGTATTCATATATACATTTATACAATCCTGTATATTGAACGGACAACTTATTTATAAAGCGAGAATCGAGAGATCGACGAGCAGTACCAAGTACCCCCCAAAAGGCATCCAGGGAATCCCCAGATCCAGCTCCAGCTCCTGCTCTGAGCCCCAGTCCTCCCTTCCCCAAAAGGAAAGCGCGGAGATATATCCATATAAGCTTAGATTGCGACAAATCGTATATTCCAAAACACTCCATTAGCGATTAGTTAGGACAGATATATTTATACATATATATTATATATACATATAGATGCTTAACAAAATTTTCAATTAGGCGCCCAGATTAGGAACGAAAGAAAAAAAGAAAAGCAATATAAACGACGAACCTCAGAGATACAGCGTATTTAATTTATATAATTCAAATTCAAACAAAATCCCAGCCAAGTCGAGAGTGAGTTCGTAGCCTAGAGAATCAAGGAAGTATTCCAAATTCTAGACCAGTTCTTTGTTAGCACCTAGCGCACTCTTTAGACCGCAACAACCAAACCTATTTAAGCCCATTTTTGTACATGCAAGTTATAATCAACTAGATAGGAACCCAACAAGTGAGAGTGCTTTCAATATACAGCCCTCCTTCCGATTGATGCGGTCGCCAGTCTAAGTGCCGGGGTCCTAGAATATAGAAGAAAGTGCAGTGTGTGCAGCAGGAACCTCTAGTGTAGATCCCAGACATCCGCCAGCCATGGACGAGTCACAGCCGAAGACCCTTTATGTGGGCAATCTGGACAGCTCCGTGTCCGAGGACCTGCTCATCGCCCTCTTCGGCACCATGGGCCCCGTCAAGAGCTGCAAAATTATCCGGGAGCCGGGCAACGATCCGTACGCCTTCATCGAATATTCCAACTATCAGGCCGCCACCACAGCCCTGACCGCCATGAATAAGCGCCTGTTCCTCGAGAAGGAAATCAAGGTGAGTGATAAACCCTCAAGATTTGGGAATATGAATTAATTAATCTCCGAATTAATGAGATCTTGTAATGCAATAATCTTCCTTCAGTACTGGGATGATGTTTTCCAGCTTTGAGCTTTTTATTAATCGTTCCAAAATGACGACACAAGTTGGAAGAAGCTCTGAAACGCACATTAATTAATTAGCATCTATTAACAATTTATAATTCTAATTTTCGCAGGTCAACTGGGCCACCAGTCCCGGCAATCAGCCCAAGACAGACATCAGCTCGCACCATCACATATTCGTGGGCGACCTTAGTCCCGAAATCGAGACGGAGACGCTGCGGGAAGCATTCGCCCCCTTCGGCGAGATCTCCAACTGCCGCATCGTGCGCGATCCGCACACCATGAAGTCCAAGGGCTATGCATTCGTGTCGTTCGTTAAGAAGGCGGAGGCTGAGAACGCCATCCAGGCAATGAACGGCCAATGGATCGGTTCGCGATCGATACGCACCAATTGGTCCACGCGCAAGTTACCGCCGCCGCGCGAGCCATCCAAGGGTGGTGGCCAGGGCGGCGGCATGGGCGGTGGGCCCGGCGGCAATGGTTCCGGCCTAAAGGGAAGCCAGCGTCACACCTTCGAGGAGGTGTACAATCAATCGAGCCCCACCAACACGACCGTATACTGCGGCGGCTTCCCGCCGAATGTCATCAGCGACGATCTGATGCACAAGCATTTCGTCCAGTTCGGCCCCATCCAGGACGTGCGGGTTTTCAAGGACAAGGGCTTCTCGTTCATCAAGTTCGTGACCAAGGAGGCAGCGGCCCGCGCCATCGAGCACACGCACAACAGCGAGGTCCACGGCAACCTGGTCAAGTGCTTCTGGGGCAAGGAGAACGGCGGCGACAACTCGGCCAGCAACCTCAATGCCGCCGCCGCGGCAGCAGCCTCAGCCAATGCCGCTGTGGCAGCGGCAAATGCAGCGGCCGCCGCTGGAGCGGGCATGCCCGGTCAGATGATGACGCAGCAACAGATTGCCGCCGCCACTGGAGCGGCGATACCCGGCCAAATGATGACTCCCCAGCTCGCAGCCGCCACAGCGGCGCAGTACCCGTACGGCTACCAGCACATGAGCTACTGGTATCCCCCAGCGGTGAGTTTTGTAATTGATTAATTCCTGCAACATGAACGGATGAATACTTGGCTTATTTGCAGGCCTATCCCACAACCCAGATGCAGGCGCAGTATATGCAGCAGGGCTACTATCCCTACGCCTACACCACCAGTGCTCAGCAAGCGGGAGGCGTGCGTAAGTGTACCTCGGTTAACCGAACTTTGAGCGTTGCTTAACCCTCTGTATTGCCCACTTTCAGCTGCCGGCTATCGCATGGTGCCGCCGAATGTTGCATGGGGCGTGCCCGGAACTGTGGTGCCCGGCGTAACGGCCGCCGCCGCATCCGCGGCCGCAGCAGCGAACGGTTCACTTGCCCCCCAAATGATGTACAGTGCTGCAATGCCACAATACCAGACCCAATGAGCTGAGATGTGACGCCAGCTTCGACGCCGTCTGCAGCATCCGGGCAGTCGCCCCCAGCCGCAGCCACAACCGCCACAGCTGCCCCATCTGCCGCAGCTACAGCAGCTCCAGCAGCAGCTTCATGAGCTGCAAGCGCATTACGCACGTTTAGGTTACCTAGAATACCGAGTAATCCCAGCCAAGTCGGAGCTCCCTCTGATGCTCATGCCCGATAGCAGCAGCCACATCAACATCAACGGCGGCAGAGAGGTAGGGGATAATTAACGAAGGACGCATGTCCAGGCTTGTGTTTGTGGCTACGGTTGTGAGTGATTGCGGCGGCGGACGGGTCAGGTCAGGTCATGTCCGGTCATGTCATCTCACCTCACCCCCGCAGCCGATGGTCGAGGCGGTGCGCGTGGAACTCTTCAAGTGAACCACGCTGGCAGCGATAACTGGAAAAACATCAACTGAAAGCTCCGGGCGATGGGCGGGTAGCTGTAACAATCTAATCCAATCTTAAGTTAAAAGTTAAAATAATTTAATGATTTCTAGATTAAGCAGATATAGGCGATATAAACGAAGACGGAAACAAAATAAACCGAATGAAAAAATATAAAAAACAAACAAAAAACAAAACAAAACAAATGAGGAAGATCGGACGGCAAATAGAGAAAAGGCAAAACACGGCAAAAGCGACAACAGAACAGAGCAAGTTGAGAGTGGAACACGAACACAATCGAAACAAGAAAGGTGACAAAGCAAATTGTAATTGTAACTGTGTGGAACATGTGTCAACGAAGGCAACGGAGAAGATAGCAAGTAGACAGCAGAAGAGAGAGCCGCAGGAGAATTAGGATGAAACGAAGGGAGAGGAAAAGGAAAGCCACAAGCAAGACGAAAAAGCAAAACACACGCGAGGAAAAACAAATTTAGTCAATAAGCGAATGTAAATTTGGGCATACATATTGTGTATTTCCAATGTGGAAAACGAAATGCGATATAAATATGTAAAATGTAAAATAAAGAAACAAAAAAATATATAAAACAAGTGAGAAAACGAACTGAATGTGGTGTCTCTTTAAAA
>JAEIIU010056258.1:0-15581 GCA_018874675.1 Drosophila baimaii
TTCGTTTCCGGCCAAAACTTGACCTGAATGAACTTAATAATAATAATAGTAAGTCAAACCCCTTAATTAACTCGTTTCTTATCAACTCATTTCAGAGGGCGACAATGACAGCGGCGTGGACGAGTCCACTCAGGAGAAGGTGAGTTCGCGTTGGCTTTGAACCAGTTAACTAGTTGGCCATAAATTGTGACTTCTTCGGCTGCTGCGTCTACGTTAATTGAGAGGAAATTAACTGGAACTGGCAACAAATTAATTTAATTCCGTTGACCGTCTCTGTTCACAAATCATAAATATCTGTAAAAGGCCGGGGCTGCCAGCAGCCAGCGGGCGAGCTCTGAGAGCTCTGCTCCACGCTCCATTGGAGACCATATAGAAAATAGCATATAGCAGGCCCGACTTTTGTCTGCGACAGTTCCGCCAGTTGCTCAGTTTGTCAGTGTTCCAGGTTGGCTCGTGTTCGTGTGCAGACGCCAAAGTTCAGACTAAGTTTTGTCTTGGCAGACGGCAGTTGGCGCGTCGGAAAAACCCGCAGAAAAGTGCGACAAAAGTCGGGCGAGCAGACACATATCTCTCACTCTCCCCCCCTGGATACTATACATTGTATATGTGGTAGGTGAGCCCAGCAGGTAGCAGGTGCGAGGCAGAAACTCCCAAAAAGAAGCAAGTCAGTCGTCGAAAAGAAATACACAGAAAAAGCGATTTATAAGCCTGGTGATATCTGCGCCTAGATAAGTGCCAAACACGAAATGGGGCGGGGATTCGGGGATTTAGGGAGTTACCAGGGCACCAGAGAGGGGGGCGAAATCATAGCACACATATATCTGCAAAGCGGTTGTTGGCTCTATAAATACAACCATCCATATGCAAAAACGACACGAAGCGGCGACAATCGATAAAACAATGCATAAACTATAAGTCCTTCGTACCGACTTCGACATCGACAACGACAATGGCAACGACATCGGCAGGCGGATGGCTGGCTGGCCCGGCCAGATCTGGCGGCAGTCATAAATGCCAATGGCATTACGTTGACAGCTCCGGCAAGCCAGGGAGTGTTGAGAGCGAGTCGTAAATAGTTGATAAACCGCGTCCGCAGCTACGTAGCTTCCCAGCAACAGCCCCAGGATGCATCTCGTCATCATGGCCGACGCGACCTACTTGCTAGTAATCTACGGAGGGGAATGGAGTTAGTTTTGGCAGTTCTGTGAAGTTTATTTTATGTGTTTGTCTCATCATCTCGACAGGATCGCAACGGCCCGAATTCGCCCAGTTCGCCGGTGAAGACGCCCACATCGACCTCATCGAAGCCGGGCACGTCGCGCCCACCGAGTGCCACGCCCTCGAACAAATCGGCACCCAAGTCGCGCAGCGCCTCGAAGAATCGCTTGCTCCTTAAGACCCCAGAGCCAGAGCCAGTGAAGAAAGGTGAGTGTTGTATATTCAAGTTATTCCAAGGAGAGAGCTCTAGATATAAACCAAGCTTGAGCATGGGCAGAGCTGCCCACACAGACTTCCCGAGACATTCGGCTAGCTTCGTGAAAAGCCGAATATCTCCGAGCGCTCGGAGGCGCAGTGTGAGCAACTGTGCTTAAGGTGTTCCCACGAAGATATCTCCTTTCTTTAAAAACAATGATAATAACAATCAAGTCATAATATAATCCCCTTTCCCTTCGCAGTTCCAATGAACAAGGTACAGGTCGGACATGCGCCTTCGCCCAACCTGAAGGCGGTTCGCTCCAAAATCGGTTCCCTGGACAATGCCACCTACAAGCCGGGCGGCGGCCACGTTAAGATCGAATCGAAGAAGATCGACATCAAGGCGGCGCCCCGCATTGAGGCCAAGAACGACAAGTACGCGCCCAAGGGCGGCGAGAAGAAGGTATGTCTGGGTTGGTCCAACTCCCGCCTAGAGGGTAATCCAGGGCGGGACCGGTGTAATCACTCAAAGCATTGCTGCTGGGACATAAGTCCAGCTCTGTCTCTCTCTCTCATATAATTCTTTGTAAATTTCTCTCATCTACAAATGGCTTTTGTAAAACCGAGAAAAGCTCTCGAGAAAAAGAAAAGTAACGTATAGTCGCGTACTGTAAAGTAACTTGTGTATTTTGTATTGGCAAACTCAATTTCACGGTCGATTTGCGATTTGATTTGAGATATACTTATGCCCATTATAGATGGCGGCAGCACGGTATCTTGAGTCTCGTATCTTGTTGTAGGAAATGCAATTACCAATTCGCAGCGACACTTAGCAGCATAATTCCGTTGCCTTATGTAGCGTATAAGCTCCAACCCCATCCGTATCCGCATCCGCCTGCGCCTCCGCCGTCGGACTGGATGTGCCAGAGGGGTGCGACGACTCTGACATTGACAGCGGCTGGCGGTAGGCCGCAGGCCGGAGACGGCGCAGCGGGATATCATTTGGATCGATATTTGACTCTGGCTTATAATCGTTTACCTACCTTGTATCTATTTACAACTTACAACCATCGAATCCGAATCGCACACACTCGCACCACCAATCCTCCACCAATCCGGCACTGCAAATCCGTAGATAGTTACAACAAAGTTGCAGTGGAACGCCAAGTCGAAAATCGGCTCGTTGGATAATGCCGCCCACAAGCCCGGAGGCGGGGACAAGAAGATCGAGACCCTGAAGATGGACTTCAACAACAAGGCCAAGTCGAAGGTCAACTCCAAGGACAACGTGAAGCACCAGCCCGGCGGCGGCGATATCAAGGTATGCAGGCCCACTCCATGTCCCGCCTCATGTGACCCCCCACCGTTTCATGTTTGAGTTTGACCCAGAGACCGAACGAGTTCCCATTGATTTTTGTAGTGGTTAAGTATGATTTCCGATTGCCGTTGACTTTCGTTGGTTTTTGGATGCTCTGTAACCTGGCATGGGCATGGGCATGGGCCCTCTCTCTCTCAGTGCATGTGGGGGCCACAATGTTCTCTTAGCTTTAACCAGCATGCCGCAAGTTAAACCCTCCTTCGGTGTCCGACACTCACGCATCGAGGAGTACAACCCTAGAAGTACAACCAACTAACACGCAGAACACCCCTAAACCAATGCCTTGAACCACTTTCCAGAACTACGATAGAAAGATGAACATCATCTATGGCGAGGGCTCCAAGATAGTCGGCCACTGCGCCAGTAACAAGCGCCTGGATGAGAATTTGTATAATGAGGAGGAGGTAGAGTTTTAGCGGGGTAGGTAACACACACCCACACCAGATGTACATATACCTGCCAACACCTGGTTGTTAACTAAAAGTCGAGTAATACACACCAATCCTAGTACTCGGGGTCAGCATTGTACAGCGTTGAGGGACATCAGTTCACCGTTTAGTTCCTAACCCATACTGCCAAAGCTGAATAATCGAGAATAACTTATTATTTTTCCATCCTTATTTGAACGAACCGAAAAACATGTTTAAACAATATTTTGGAAATTGTATTTTGTTTTTAACTAAACCATTAAACACAACGAATTCAAAGGATAACAACCCCAAGGATGTAAGTAGTCGTGATAATTATTTTCCTCTGTGTACATCTGATATATGTATCTCTGTGTGCATTCTATGTGTGCTTTTGTACGAACCCTTAGATGCATCTTTCTTATTTTTGATCTTTTTTGGAACACCTAAGCCCCACTTTTTGATATATTCCCCCAAAAACGGCACCACACCTACCCAGTAGATATTAGATTTTGAACCTTTACCTTTTGATGTTATATATTTGTTACGTTTTCCGTGCTCTGTCCCCCGTGTTTCTGTATGTGTAAAATTCCAAATTTCAGTTGTGTGTCCCCGATTGGCCGACGTGTCCTGTGTCCTAAATAATAACCCACCAACCCAACCACGCAAACTCGTCGATAAGAAACACACTTTGAAAACATTGATTTGCTAATCGTTTTCTGTACGTTGCCGGTGCCGGTGCTACTTTTCAGATCCAAACGCAAAAAATAGAAATTAAGGCACAAAGCAAAGTTGGCTCTTTGGATAATGTAAAGCACAAGCCCGGTGGCGGTGAAAAGAAGATTTTCGATGATAAGGATTATTTGAAAAATGTTGAACACTCTGTTGCACTGACAACACCACCAACACAGGTAAACTACATGTACATAAGCTCGTAGTAGTTACGTATGGAACTCTAGAATTTAACCTTAACTTTAACCCTGATTTACTAGACCTTTTTGTTTTAGTTGATTAAGAAGGCAAAAACAAAGAATTAATCTGATATCCCATTTTGTGTTTGCGTCGAGAAATTCATTTTTGTGTAATCCGTAATTGTAATTGATTGTGATTGCGTTAACAACACCTAATACCTTATGGTTTACTCCGATCAAGCCACTAACAGAGCACCACACCCAAAAGAGACCCACCCACAACACACGTAACCCCAGAACCACCCACAGACACCATTCCCACTTGCCACCCGGAACCGCTTTCAGAGAACTCCCACCAAAAAAAGATCACCTATCCGTAATCAATGAGAAGTAACATCTGGACAAAGTATTTGTTGGCACTTTTAGGTCTCGATGGCGGGCATTCGATATCCGTTTAGTTTGTGTGTGACCTTTCGTTTCGTTTGGATTATGATTTCGTTGAGTTAATTGCCATTACGTTGCATTTAAAAATGAATTTCCCCCAAACCCAAACTGAGATTCATTGGCGATGACAATAAAATCAACAAAATTGGTAGCAAGAGCGCTTTCCATCCATCAATTTGACATGTGTTGTACCAGAAAAGATTCTCTAAACAATTCTCTTCTCTTTTTTCTCTGTCTCCCCCTCGCTTTAACCGGCTGCTAATGTAGTTTGCGGCGCAAGGGCGCTTGATTGCCACGATCCACCTAGAATTCGGTCTCTGTAACTCAGACTGTGTGTGTAACAATATATTCGAGTCGCTTTTTAAATGAACTCCCTCCTAGCTTTAACCAGCCGAATCGAAATCGATATCGAAATCGAGTTCGAGCTCGATATCGACAAGTATCGAAAAGACATCCATCAACTACTGAACTGTACCTAAAGCCAAACGATTAACTGTAACTGTTGCAGGACTAAACAGGACTCAAACAAAAGAACTAAAAACTAAAAACACCCGAACCCAGTCTCGGCTGAGTTCGCCAGAGTTTCTATTTTAAATTGTACCCTCAACCGACACAGTATGTCGCGGATGTGAGCTGTCCTGCCCCTGGGCGTATCCCCGGAGAGGAGGCTTTTGCGATCCGGCCAGGTGTAAATCGAATTTAGCCACAGCCCGAGCTCGGGTCACAGGTCCCGGGGCAGGGACAGCAGCCCGATCGATGTTTGTTAACTCCCCCCCTAGTATGTAGCGAACACAAGTATTATTTATGGCAACGGTCAAGAACCCTATATAATGTAGGATAGTACAAATTTTGAACAATATACTGATCCGCGATTGCTCAAAGAACCCCCGTACCCCAGACTCTGACCCCTTGGACGGTTAAGCGAAAGGCTGCCCAGCATTTAAGTCATCTAACCAAGTGCTTTGCTCTCTCACACACGACACGCGAACACTGAAACACTGAAAGAAATACCCACTCAAACACTGACCTCATGTGTGCATACATCAATACTGACATCCATTTTATATTACGATTAATTATGAATTATTAAGTGTACTCTTCATTTCTGTGCTTAACCTTTATCTTTCGTTTATTATAGGAATATATATACACGTTTTATTAGGCTAGTCATACGAAACTAAGTGCATTAAATTCGAAATTCGTATACATGTTACGTCCATTAGAGTTATTTAAAGCCTATTACGATTGCTACTGCAACAAAGTATACTGGAGGCGCGAATACGGCGCTATTTTAAGCACTATAGAACCATTCTATCCGATCCGATCCGATCCAATTCGATTCGATCACGATCACACGATCACGCAAGCCCCGTAAGTCCTTGTGCGTTGCAAGTTCTTCTAAGATGTGTCCGTTGCGTATATTATATATGAATACATAGATAGTTTGATATATACCTAATATTTAACAGTGCTGTGATAGACTAACCGAACCGAAGCTGATTTGCCAGACCACCTGCATCCGTATAAACCATATAAATACATACTCAATAGATCCCGAAACGGTTTCATGGGCAACTGCTTGCGACCCCCAATTCTGTTCCATTGCATTCCAACCAAACCAAACCAAACCAACTCATGATCTAACAAGGCTTATGGTTTATTTCTGTAATAGTTTTACCTTATGATTTGAGCAATCGATACGCATTCACGTTTATATTTTTATCTTGAACGCAGAGTCCACTACCATCCATGACGGCTTCTGGCGCTGATGAAAATTTAAATCAACAAAGCTAAATGCCCGAAATGCCCGAAATGCATGTCGAGCCGATATCTTTTCCTTGCAAGCTAAGATAGCCCAGATTGAAAGCGAAACGAACATTGAACCGGCTAATTTGAAATGTACTATCTAAGCAAAAAGCTACACACAAAAAAGAACAAGTTATGCAAAATGATTTCCACACACCCTCACAATCCAGTAATAAGACCCAACAATTCGATAGAGGTGCAAGCACGCAGACTGCATCCTGCATCCTGCAAGATGCAGATTCATCTACACCACCACCCCACATAGAAGCGGTATTTGGTATACAGATCGAAGTATATTGACTAGTTGAGCAATGCACTCTTTATCGTCAGATACAAGACATAAATTATATATCTCAATGTATTACAAGAACTTCATATATACATAAAATATATATATATACATAAAAGTATCTAAATATTTAAGCAAATTATACAAGAATCGTACGTATAAACCGTGTGCTTAGTTGAAAATGTTGAACGACACCCAATTACACTCGACGTCTAAATGTTAAACGACTAAGATAATGCGACCCAATGATATGTGAACCGTTTAGATACTTTTGCGACGAACAAAGCCACTCAGAACAGAACAGAACAGTACCGAACCGAACCGAACCGAACAGAACAGATAATACCACGTATAAGCATATTTTTACTATTAATTTGTATCTTATTAGTCAAGCGCATCATTCTCACGATTTATTTACACCCTGTTACAAAATGTAAGAACAATGGCAAAATTTAAGCATAATAAACAAACAAAAAAACGTTTTTTCATTTATTAAATCCCGGAGTTGTTGTTGCACTTAGTTTTTGAACATTTCAACAGTTTGGTTTGTATCGGTTTGCGATTTGCGATTTGAGACAACTAATTTTGGAGAAACTTAAGTTTGGCATTTGGCAAGCCACGCCCACGCCGCAAGCGTTCCAACAAAGCCACGCACGAGCACACATCCTCTTCTACCTCATTTGGATGCATTGGTAATCGAAAACAATAAATTTGATCAAGCAAATTGTAAGTCTCCATTCTCAATCGAGCTATGACTGCGACAACTATTTTGCATCCTCCACCCCGGCCTATGAACCGCCTCTCTAAGAACCCTCTTTGTATCCGAATCCCCGCAGTATTGGAAGGCGCCGCGCATCCAACGCGCCACCACACTCACCTCGTCCATGTCGCTGCCAGCGGAGTGCCTCGTGCTGTCCGTGTCCATGCCCTCGCTCAACTCGGAGACCAAGCGTCCGAAGAGTGCGGGCCCCAAGAAGAAGCCGGGGCAGGCCGTCCACACAAAGCCCTTCCGCCTGTACTAAGCCGATGGATGGATGACTTTCCTAGCCGCAGTTTCAGGAGCTGCTCCTCCACCACAACCATGCACCACGAGACGACGTCACCCAAGCGAAGCACTTCGAGATTCGAGCACAAGTTGATACCGAGGCACGCACTTCTAAAAATACATATCCAGAACAAATTTGATCAAACTGTTAATTGTTTAGAACCGAATACGAAAACGGAACGTGGCATTTACAACAAAATAAACGACAAACCGAGAGGCAAAGTTAAGCACAAAGTACAGCGGGTTGTTCTTGTGGTTTGTTTAAATAATTACAGTATATATTTCGTAAGTATTAAATCAGTTTTACGGCTGCTACATCTCTCTGGAGCCCAACGGCCTTCGTTTACATTTCATTTACATAAGACTTTCGTTAGATTTGTTTACATAATTAGTACAAAAAATGTCCTGGGATTTCGTTACGTCTCAATGCTACATCATCATTTTTGTTTTGTTTTGGAAAATTGAGGGCTTCTTGTTGTATTCGTTTTTGATTCTTGTTTCTTTGTTTATTCGAGTCGCGTCACATTTAAATGCAGTTTGTCCGCCTCTCCATTCACATAATCCTTTTGCTATACTTATGCCGTAAAAGTTGTTTATACAATTGATTTCTTTAAAGTTAGGATAATAAATAGGTCATTATAAAATAATAAACAACAGTTGTTACGTTTTCAAGAGACATGGTCAAATGAGCGTCAAATGATTATGATTACGATTCGAGGGTCGAGTTAGAATACAAAAAATTCACATGCTTGAATATCGTAAGCGAGAAGTGGCCTTCTCTAAGAGCTCGTCGTCCAGTGGATGGGCCTTGGTTCAGATTTGGTAAGCTTGGGGGGGTTCAGGGGACGGGCTGCTCGAACGCGTGGCTACATAACTATAATACATTTAATGGGAAATTAGGAAATGCACAGATGCTTGTGATATGCGAAACCAATTTTTTTAGCTGTGAGTTGGCTGCGGTTCTTATAATTTGCACTCGCTGCTGCTTGTTACTATTAGTACAATACATTCGATTCAATTGACTAGATTTCTACATATGTAGCTGCATTAGATTTAAGATTCTCTGTTGTTCCGATTTAGTTTACGATGTGGTTTTAGTTGTTGCGGGAGGGATTTATGTGTTTGTGCCAAAAATATTTACTCTTAACGACCCCAAATGGGAAACTCTCGAGCAACGCAAGATTTCGCGGGAATTTCGGGATTTCCCCGCCTTATTTTGAGCGGAATTTATGGTTGCTTCGCAGTTCCCCATTGGGGCCGCCAAGAGCCTGGTACATTACGAGTAATTTTAAACTTATGTAAATAAATATGATGCCCAATGAATGAGTTCTGTTGTTTGATTTGTCGGTGAGAGTGCCGCGTGAGTGTCTGTGTGCGCCGGCCGTCGCGCCGGTTTACGTGTCGCTTCCGAGGAATCTCCGTCGCCAATACAAAGCCAATAACATGTTAACTTATTTACATAACTAAACACTTTCGTTGGCGTCGTTTTAGCGGCTCTGGTCTGAGCACTGCGCGCACCGCTTCCTCGAACACCTGAAGGTAGCAAGCAAGGGAGTGGGAGAATCGGTAAGTGAGTAAGTAAGAGAGAGAGGCGAGGGCGTGCCGGTGATAACTTACCGGCTTAAGGCCGCGCTGCGTCAAGGCGGAGCACTCCATGTATTTCACAGCGCGTATCTTGTTCGCCAGCTTCTGGCCCTGCTCGCGCTTCAGCGGCGTCAGCCCCTGCTCTGCGAGGCCGCTCAGTGTCTCTCGATCTTCGCGCAAATCGATTTTGGTGCCTGCAATGTGAATTCCTTGTTTATATATGCATCCACTTCCCTTCTGAGAGCTGGCAACTTACCAACTAGAATGATGGGCGCGTCGGGGCAGTGGTGCTTTATCTCCGGATACCATTTCGAGGTGACGTTCTCGAAGGACGAGGGGCTCGCCACGCTGTAGCATATCAGGAAGACGTCTGTCTGCGGGTAGGAGAGCGGTCGCAGTCGGTCGTAGTCCTCCTGTCCCGCCGTGTCCCACAGTCCCAGCGAGACCTGTATTGTGTCCACTTGCATCGGGGCTGAGTAGTTGTCGAAGCTGTTTTGGGGGGGCGATCAAAGTGGGAGTTATCCGGCAGCTGATCCGGCGACTGGCAGAAGGGAAAACTTACACTGTGGGCACATATTCGCCGGGAAAGCAGTCTGTGGTGTAGGAGATTAGCATGCAGGTCTTTCCGACGGTGCCGTCACCGACGACAACACATTTTATGGGCCTTCCGGTTGACATCGTGAGTCGTGAGTGTGTGCCGCGCGCGTGTGTGTGTGTGTATGGTGTGTGCGGAGTATGCTGTGGGCAAAAATAAGATGGAACTGTGTGAGAATGTCTTCGCCAGCTTAATTCAATTAATTAAGTTCTACTCGAGGCAATAAACCCGGCAGCCTGACCGCACATTTGTATATACTTTAATTGCCTTTCGCTCTGCAGCGTCGTATCTCTGGGATGATCAAAGGCTGGGCACTGGGCTGGGAACGTCACCGAAAGGTGTGTCCCGGCCGCAAAGCCGAACAAAAAAAAAATGAAGAAAACAAATAACAAAACCGCAGCAGGGCCATAAAGCATAATAAAACGAGAGTCTCATTTCGGCTGCGGCACTTCGTTGTTTTCGCAAATACATTTTTCAAAAATAGACCATGATGGGCGACAGACTGCGGCACCACAAATAAATGGGAACAGCGCGGAGCGGGGCGGCGGGCGACGGCCAACGACGACGACGAATGGCAACAGTTGCCCCCGGGGGCCTCCAGTGGTGCAGCAACTGCGTGGGCTGGGCTGGGGCGGAGGGGTTTACTTTGGTGACGCGGAAGCCACCGGCAGACGCGCACCGCACAAAAATAGACACAATTAAGTTCTAATAACGATGGGCGAGGGCGCCACTGCCGCTGCTGCTGCGGCTGCTGCCGATTCAATTAGAGTTCAACTGAGACATTGCGCCACATGCAACGGGGAGTGGCGGCGGGGCAGGGGATCACCACAGATGTAGAAAGTCTTTTGTTGTGGAGGAGCACCCATTGTTGTGGACAGGAGAATATGGCTTTACCGTTTTCACCTATCCTTTGTCTGGGCAGGCGGCGACTGTTTTGTACTTTGCTTATATCACTGTGCGTGTTGCTGGGTTGGCCCTGCCTGAGAGCGCTGGCTGGTCCGCCGCAGCCAAATAATTGATTTACACTATTTCGATGCGGTTTTTACTTATAAATATCTGTTTAATGGGCAGCGTTCTCGATTGCGTTCGGTTTTTTGTTTTATCTTTTTGTTTCCGCACAAACACACACACCCACCTTTTCTAGAGGTGGAGAAGCATCGATGTTATCGATGTGTACAAAATATCGCTAACATCGATGTTTTTAGAGAATTTAATAAATGTATTTTTACATGGAATGTTTTAAGTTGCTAATTTGTTTTTTTATTTCTAAAATCTAAATACAAAAGAAGTAAATGGTTTTGCTTAATAACATTTCCTTTTTCCGCAAAAAAACAGAGAAAACATCGTTGTCCGCAAACATAGATGTTTTCCTCCTCCCCATCTCTAACAGCGTCTTTCGCTCTCTCACGCAATCAGTGTTGGAAGTGGTGGCTCCTTAAGCAATATTTCTTCATTACCCAACACTGGCAGTCATGGGTGGAGGATGGGGTTTCCTTTATTTCATAGCAATTTAATGTTTTTCCTTCACATAATATTTAAACAAAACTTAAGACTTAACTAATTTATTTTAAATATGTATGTATATGCTATTTTTACCTTATGCTGTCTTGGTGCTGATAACTCAACATCTTCTAAGCCCTTTTGAGAATTTTCTTCGACGCCCCTGCTTACCACGGCTAGTTGTTGTTGTTCTTTTAGGCGGCGAAATGAGCAGATTTGTTTGTACATTTTTACAAAGAGTAAACAACTTGAATTTATGGTCAAGACACCTTTCTCTATCAAGTATAAAGCATGCAGAAGGAAGTGAATCTAAGGAAGAGGCCCCTGCCCGCACAGTGCTGGTGGAGAAGGACTCCCACATAACTCTAATAGGCCTGAATCGCGAACAGCAGCGCAATTCCATTGACGCCAATACCGCCCAGCAGCTTACCGAAGCCATAAGCCAATTCGAGGCGGATGATAGCTCGCCGGTGGGAGTTCTTTATGGCATTGGTGGCTCCTTCTCCGCCGGCTATGACCTGGCCGAACTAGAGGCGGAGGCGGAACGCGGCAGCCTCAACTTTCTGTTGCGTCACGAGGGCTCCGTTGGTCCAACCAGGCGACATCTCCGAAAGCCGCTCGTCTGCGGTATTAGTGGCTTCTGTGTGGCCGGAGGCGTGGAACTGGCTCTGCTGTGCGATCTGCGGGTGATGGAGGACTCTGCAGTGCTGGGATTCTTTAACCGACGCCTAGGAGTGCCTCTAAGCGATGCCGGATCAATCCGTCTCGCCGCTGCCGTTGGCTACTCGAATGCATTGGACATCATAGAGACAGGGAGACGCGTCTACGCCAGGGAGGCCATGCGGATGGGCTTGGTTAATCGCGTTGTGGCCACGGGCACTGCTCTTGGACAGGCTGTGAATCTGGCCTTTTCGATAGCCAAGTATCCAATTCCTTCGCTTATGCATGATCGGAATGCCGTGCTGGAGAATGCCAATGCCTATAACCGTCCCGGCTTCCATGCGGCCAGCTACAACGAGATCATGAATGTGACATCGGACATGATAACGGATATGCAGGAGGGCGTAAAGCGCTTCAAGACCTGTAAGTACCTCCTGAATCCAGCATTCCAAGAGCCTTAATCTGATATCCTTATATTTCAGCTGAGTTGAAGGGCCCCAAAACCGATTCCTGGCACATCAAGGAGAAAACCATTCCAGACTGGGAAAAGGCCGAAATTGAAATTGAAAAACAAACGCAAAAGACATGACACAGTCGGAGGAATAGGTGGGCAAATTCTCACGGTTAGGTGCAATACTTTGTTGATATTTATAAAACGAAAGCCTTTATTCACGTAAAATACATTTATTTTATGATTTATGTAGTTGACCGCCTAAATCGTTTACGACTCGTGCTTTTTTCAATATTCACAACAATTACAATAACGAATTTTCCTTGAAATTAAGCCTAACTACCAAAAAGAGTTGAGAGGAAAAGCACAAAGTTCTGTATTCCTTGCCTTGTCGATCGATTCAACATTCACAATTAGTTTACACATATAAAAAATATGCTAGCATCCAGTGATTGGACGACGACGCCTCGTCCTTACTCGCAATGAATGGCTCTGAGTGCGCTGGGCCAAGCGGTATGACTCGGTTTCGCGAATATGTCTGTCTGCCTTAGGTCTAAGAGTTAACGAAAGGAGTTATTGCACTTAAGTCGAGTAAAGCGAGAAACGAAGCTCTATGCAAAAAAGGCTGCTCTTGTACAAACTAGTGTTAAAAACCGACTGATCATCCGCCTCTATCTCGTGTTAAAGTAGTTTGATTTAAAATACATCGTTCGTCGTTACGTTACGCCTAACATTTACACTCGGCTACACTTAATCCAAAAAACTTGTCATACAAATATTGCACAAAAATGGATCGGACTGTGAGTTGCACACCCATGCGCACGCACCCATGTGTGTTCCATTGTGCGGCACATGGCAAAACCTTCAATCAAGTGGTGGTACGTGTTCACATGCATACATAATCGTTAAAATACGGTATTCGGAAACCTAAAGACCACAATATACATATACAATATATACAAATCAAGAAGCAATTTTTGCTAATCGTCCGTCCCACCGTCTGGTATAAAAAATATATATATATATAGCGTAGGCCAAAAAAGCAATTGCTGCAATCCAGCCAAGCACATTAAGGATGCGGTGCTATGCGATCTGTTATGTTCTGTTCTGGAGCCGCGCTCTCCGATTACTTTAGTCGCTGTGTCACATTGGCCAGGGCCACAGCAAAGGCCTGGAGGGCGGAGAACGGATACTGGAAATCCAAGGTATAGGCGTTGCCATCGATGCGACCGAACTGCATTACCTGTTTTGAGGAAGATTAAATAATTTATAAAGCTTATCTGTGACATTTATTCAAGAGGCTACACTCACCTGCTTGCCACGAAACTCGATTTGAAAGTTCTTGGCCGACTCCTGGGTAACGCGACCCCCAAAGTCCAGCTGGTAGACCTGACTCATCTCATTCCACATGGGCGCCTTGTTATGCATCACAAACTCGCGACGCACTGGCGCCGGATTGGCACAGCTGGCACTACCATTGGGCTCGATCTTGCCGCGCTTCAGCTGTAAATATTAAACATATAAGTTTCGTTAATTTTCCCCATCTAAGTCAGTTATCTTGGCTCACCTTCTGCCGCAGTTGAGCCTTTTGGAAAGTCTCCAGGTCGCGGTACTGCTTTCCATTACCCGCATTGTTGCTCTCCTCGCCAGATCCATTTGTCTGGTTGCCCTCATCATCGGAACTCTCGATGATGCTCTGTTTTTTACGCTGGCGGCGGTTTAAAAGCGGTGAATTCAAGATGTGGCGAATGGGGGAGTTGCTCTGCTGCCGCTTGTTCTTCTTGCTGGCCGCCGGCGAGGCTGGAGAACTACGTGGCAGTCGCTGCGGCGTGGAAGGAGGTGTCAGGCGACCCTCGTCGAGATCACGAAGACGGCTTATTATATTTTCCAAGGTGGTTAGAGCCTGGAATTTTCAAAGATAAAACATTAAGACCACTAACTTTATATTTGTTTAAGATAACTACCTGAGTGTGCAGAGAAACCGAAGCCTTTGCCTCCACTGGCGTGGCTTCAACTGCGCCACATGCTGCTCCTACAGTCTCTGGCTGCTGCTGCTGCTGTTGTCTCTCCAAGGTGCTGGCATTACTGGCCCCATTAACCTGGGCCTGTGGCGTTTCCTTTCGCCGCCAGCGAACCTCAGATAATTGCTTCACAAAGCTAAAGCCATTGTCCTGCTTTCGTCCCAGCAGCGGTGTGGAGTTCTCCGTGCCCGCCGTCTCCTTGTTGCGTCCGTAACCGAAGCGGTGTTTCCTCGTAAAGAGCGGCGAGTCGGTGAAGCTTGTGATGACATCAAAGCGTTTCTTGGGCGCAGGCTTCGCCTGCACGGCGATAACTGGAGGCTCTTTAGCTGGAGGCTCTGCAGCAGCCACCACCACGGACGTAATCTCATCAAGGGCGGAGCCCGTTGACGGCTGGCACCGCTTGCAGGCACTGCTGGTGTTCATGTTGTTGCGGCACTTGAAGCACAACGTGTTGGCCGCGCTGCTGCAGGCACTGCTGTCGGAGATCTCCTGCAGCTTGCGCACCACCTGCTCGTGCTCCTTGCTGGACAGCTTTGTCTGGAGCGAGAGCAGCTCGCAAGAGTCCAGGCTCTTGGACTTCCCAGTCTGCTGCAGCTTGTGCCTTCGGGCATCCTCCTGCTGCTGCCGTTTCCTGCGATTTCGCCGCTTGTCCACCAGCACCAGCCGCTTATTGGGCGCATCCTTGCGCAGGGCGGATAGAGCCTCGTCGGACGGCGTGATGGCCACCGAGTCCAGGTAGCCCACGCTACAGCTGCGCGTAATGGAGTCTGGCAGGGCAGGCGCTATCGACACCACTGTGGGCGTACGCTTCATGCTACTGCCGCTCGTGGTGGGCGTGGGCGACTGGGTCTCCTCGTCGATGTACAGCATATCACGTCGCTTGGAGGTGGAGGCCGTAGGGGGCGCCATGCACTTGACCCGCGCATCCATTCGCTCCAGATTCAGGTTAAGATTCAGCGGAACCGGATTCACGTGGCTGTTGGCCGAGCGCACCGGCTCCGACATCAGAGCATTCTTCACCTGCACCACATTGTTGGCGTAGTCCGCGTTGCTGGAGTACGACATCAGAGTGGT
>JAEIIU010056263.1:0-10738 GCA_018874675.1 Drosophila baimaii
GAGAGCCGACTGCTTGGAGGAGAACAGGCCACAGCTGGACAGTATCCGTGGCTGGCCAGGATCGCCTATCGCAATCGAAGTGAGTACACCCTTGTGGCGCTCCAAATCCTTAATTTTGAATTTTATTAACGTTCCCCAAATCAACGCAACACCCGGTCTCGTGTGGTGTGTGTGTGTGTGTAAGGGATCTCTGGTAGATCCTGGCCTGGAGCAATCCTATTATCTGGGCATCCTAGCCAATCTCGTTGGCGACAAGGATAAATCCTATTATCAGGGCATCCTAGCCAATCTCGCTGGCCACGAGGGCCATTTTCGTGGTGAGGAAGATTCCGGTGGCAAAGAGCAGAGCAGCCAGCCCCAGGGCAACGGGTCCCCGATTGTTCGGTGGAGCCGAGAGTCCACCAAAGCCACCGCCTGCGCCACCGCCAGTGCCACCCTTGTCGCCAGGGTCGTTGGATCGCGATGGGGTATCATCTTTTCCTCCAGTGCCTTCTTTAGGTTTGGGCCCGCACTTTCCGCATTGGCCGCCGCCACAAGGCTTTGGGCCACAGGGCTGTCTCTTCTTGGTGGGAGGGGGGGCGGTAGCGGGACCGGGAGCGGGAGCAGGATCGGCAGTACTACTGCGGCGCGGAGCACCACATCCACCTCCCTGAGATTGACAAGCGGCTTGACCGGGCGGTACCTTGCCTTTGGCACAAGGACATGCACACATCTTCTCCTGAGATCGACTGAGGAATAGATGAAAATATCATTTTAATTAGTTTTTCCATTGTCATGTCCACAGCCAGCAGCCGTATCAGCTTCCGCTGCTCCGGGTCCCTAATCTCCAGCAATTACATTACCACCGCCGCCCATTGTGTGGTGAACCTGGTCAGCGACCTGGAACTGTAAGATGGAATCCGAAAGTAAATAGTCCATTCTAAGCCGAGAATTCCTTCCCCACAGATCGCATGTGAGATTGGCGGGCGCCGAAGCGTCAAATGTGTTTGCCATCAGCCAGGTTGTGGTGCACCCAAACTATGATCAGCCCCGATATGCCAACGACATAGCTCTGCTGAGACTCAACAGCACTGGTGGTAAGTGCTCCTGATAATCCATCCTTTACTACTGTCCCTGGAATTTGTTCCCTCCATTCCTGCCAGGAGCTATAACCCCAATTTGCTTACCCTTGAACGGCTCGACAACACTCGGGAACAGGCTGATTGGACAAACAGGAGTTGCAGCCGGTTGGAGTACTAGGAATCCGGAAAGTGAGTATCAAAAAGAATACAGTACGTCAATATCTGTTCTGTTGAATTGTTCAACTAACTTTCCCTTGTCGACGCTTACTACGTTTACTACCGTTTGTCCCTGATAATCTGTTGTTTCTCCCCCTGCAGGTAATGGCTCAACCAATTCCTCCTCCGCGGTCCGCTTCATCCGCTTGCCCATAGTGAACACCACCAGTTGCGCTATCGCCTATGCCAGCCTCAGCGAGAACTTTCAGCAGCCGATTGTGATCACGCCGAGCCATCTTTGCGCCCAGGGACAGCCCATGAACGATGTGTGTCGCGGGGACAGCGGCGGCCCCTTTATGGACGACGGCACCTCTGGTCTATTTGGAGCAATGGGCCGCCACACGCTCATCGGAATCGTGGCCTTCGGACCAACGCTGTGCGGTGTGACCACCATTCCTGGGGTATACACTCTGGTTAGTAGCTTTACCGATTGGATCCTACGGAGCATCAATGCGGGATCCAACCAGTGAAAGGTGGTCCGCTCCTGGCAACCTAATCCAAGCTAAGTTCATCCAAAGCCTTCAATGCCAAAGTCAAAAAGAGAATACCCAAAAAATATAATATTGATTTGAGATCAATAAAATCATATGGAAAATATATACATGTCTTTGCTTTCTTCCTTTATTTAATAAAAAAAGGTATAAGTATTGAAAGGAAGGAGTTTGGTTGAAAATATATTAGAGAGATGTATTCATATAACAATTATTATATCATTAAATTATACTACATTATATTTGATATTTTTGGCGCATGTAACTTTGTAAAGCAAAGATCAATATCTGATCCCACTATTATTATTAGTATCTGATTTTGAGAGTCACCCCGAAAAGCTTATGGGGACAAAGCTCGTGAGAACACTATGTGAAGCCATGGGCCCAGCTTCAGTCGTGTGCCAAGCTTCGCTTCGGTCACTCCGGTCTCCGCTTTGTGGGAATACCGATTTAGTCATCGCATCTGTCTCCTCCATATTATCGCGCCGTTTATTTTGATACTCTGCTTCTCCAATCGATCTGTGATACCGCCTATAACTGAGACCAGGTTGAAAACCAAACCAAACTATTGACGACGTCTTGAGAAAGGATTAAGCTTGCATAAGAGAAATGTTTCACCTACCAGTCATCTGCCTGTTTCTGGGGATTTTGGCAAAGTCGTCGGCGGGTCGTAAGTAAATAGAATTGAAGACTTGGGCTATGGGGCTCCCACAAGATTCGCATCTTCTGGGACTGACAAGCTTATTTGTTTTGCCGCGGGCCTTATAAAACCTGTTTTCACGCTTCTATAACCAATAACCTAATGAATTCAAAAAAACCAAGCTTAATGATGAATGATAGCGGTTACTTACATACGTCTTCCTCTCTCCGACAGAGTTCTATTTCCCCAATGAGGCGGCTCAGGTGCCCAACTATGGGCGCTGCATCACGCCCAACCGGGAGCGGGCGCTGTGCATCCACCTGGAGGACTGTAAACACCTATACGGCATCTTGACGACCAGCCCGCTGCGAGACACGGACCGTCTCTACCTTAGCCGCAGCCAGTGCGGCTACACGAACGGCAAGGTGCTAATCTGCTGCCCGGATCGCTATCGGGACAGCTCGCCGGCCACAGTTACACCGGCCAGGCCCAATATCACCAGCAGCAGCCTGCTCCCGCTGCCCGGCCAGTGCGGCAACATACTCTCGAACCGGATTTACGGTGGCGTGAAGACCAAGATCGACGAGTTTCCTTGGATGGCCCTGATCGAGTACACCAAGGGTAAGAGCAATGTAGATCACTGGCAACGTATATAGGCTTACCTATATTTTTTCTTTTCTCCTATGCAGCTCAGGGCAAGAAGGGTCATCACTGCGGCGGCTCCTTGATTAGCACCCGGTACGTGGTGACCGCCTCTCATTGCGTCAATGGAAAATCACTGCCCACCGATTGGCGGCTGACGGGAGTGCGTCTGGGCGAATGGGACACCTCCACCGATCCCGACTGCGAGGTGGATGTGCGTGGCATGAAAGACTGTGCGCCCCCGCATCTGGATGTGCCCGTGGAGAGTACTGTGCCACACCCCGCCTACATTCCCGGCTCCAAGAACCAAGTCAACGACATCGCGCTGCTGCGTCTCGGCCAGCAGATCGAGTACACCGACTTTGTGCGTCCGATCTGCCTGCCACTGGACGCAAACCTTCGAGCGGCCACATTTGACGGTATCACCATGGACGTGGCTGGCTGGGGAAAAACGGAACAGCAGTCCGCCAGTCCCCTGAAGCTCAAGGCGGCCGTCGAGGGATTTCGCTTGGACGAATGCCAGGGCGTCTACAGTGGCCAGGAGATTCTCCTGGAGGAGACTCAGATGTGCGCGGGCGGAAAGGAGGGCGTTGACTCCTGTCGCGGTGACTCCGGTGGCCCGCTCATTGGACTGGACACAAACAAGGTGAACACGTACTACTTTTTGGCAGGTGTGGTCTCCTTCGGACCAACACCATGCGGCCTGGCCGGCTGGCCGGGTGTGTACACGCTGGTGGGTAAGTATGTTGACTGGATCCAGAATACCATCGAGGCCTGAATATTGCGTGGATTGTAAATTGTGTTTATGTAAATAAATTCGACCAACAAATCTGTTCACGTCGTGTTCCTCAAAATGCAGCTTTTCGCGCCGGAAATGCTCGCTGATCTGGCAACACTGTTGGTGGCGTCATCGGCAAAGTAGTGATTGGTCTTTCGAATAGGAATTGTTTAGGGTTTTTATTGTTATTTTCTGAACCGCTAAATAACATGAAAAATAATACTACGCATTTTGTTTGCTTTTGGAATACTATCTGTATTTATATTATAAATTATAAACTCGCTCAACACTAATATGTACATATGTATGTACTAAACCCTCCTTTAACGCGGGCTTCTTCTTCTGAACGCCATTCTGCTTCTTGGCCCCTTTCTTATTATCAGTCTTGGGTGATAGCTTGGCAATCTTGGCCTTGGGCTGCGCTACCTTCTTTTCGTCAACGATTTTCTGCTCAACCTTTACATTTTTATCGACATTATGGATCCAGTAGCCCAACAGAATAATTGTGGCATCGCCTACAAAGCAGGCAGGAAATTTCGACAATTGTGCATTTTCAGGAACTCGTGCTCACCTTTTGTTTTGAACGTTATCTTGTCGTTCTTGCCAAATTTTAAGTCCAGCAACACCTGGGGAATGTCTTTCGACAATGTGGCCACAATGAACTTATCCTTCCCCTTCTTAATGTACAGCTTCGCCATCTTTCCCTTGGTGACGTTGACACCCGAAATGCAAAGGACTTTGTTATTTATTTTTGAGTATTTGAGCCCAGGCTTGATTTTTAGACCTAGGCAACGGGAAGAAGCTTATAATTTACATGATATTTAATGGGGAGAAACAACATGGCGCCGACACAGGCCCAAACACGTGCATCGGACAAAAACCGCCGGGACCCGTTGTTCCAGAGGGATCGACCGCCAGCTAAGTGGTGCTACTTACCAAAAAATAGTCCCATCTTGGAAGAATATTGACTTCTGCAATTAAAATATAAAATATAGTCAATTTTTGGTTTGTTTTCATCACAAATCACAAAAAAAATGTATATATTTTATTATAACATATGACACCATTTGTTTCCTTAAATAATAAATTAAGCAAAAATGATTATTTTAGCCAACCGTAAAGTTAAAACTGCAAGAAATGTAGTCTTCCTCTGGACACAGAACGCAACCGTTGAGTATTGCCGTAAAGTCAAAAAACAAGCGATGGGGCCGACCAAAAACCCTATCGACATATCGATTGTTTTTAAAATATGTAAACTCCGTATTATCGATGTTTTTGACCCACTACTAAAGTATTTGTTTGGTAAATTTAATTATTAACAGTTTTTGATCTTTTAAGATACTTAACTGTTGGTTAATATCAAATATTGCTCTCCACTTGTATAATATATTATTTTTAACTCATTCAATTTGAGTCTAAAAATAAAGCTTCGTTTTTTTATTGTATGACATGAAACATTCAAGTTTTCATTTAAGTTGATTGCATTTTTTTAAATTTATTTTAGAAAAACAAGAATTATTTTTATTTTTTAAAACATCAAAGACTCATCGATGTTTATTTTCAAAATATCGAAAACATCGATGTGCGCGAACTTCGATGTTTCTCCACCTCTAATGGCCACCTGAAGGCAACCGTTGAACTAATACCATCTGGCAGCTCTGAAAAAGCTTTGTAGTCTGGCAACTCCGACCGGTGATAAAAATGTTGAAGAATATCTACGTAACGCCGTTAAATTTCCTTAAATCGGCCACCAGCCTGCAGCAACAAGTGCGAGTAAGTGCTATCAGTGACCTGGGAAGCGATCCCCATTCATCACATCTTGATTCCAGACCACGTTCGTGCTCAAGCGCAAATATGACCCGCCGCTGCACAAAACCAACGAGAAGCCCCGCCGGATGAGGGCCAAATACTTTATCTACGAGCTCGTGGAAGATACTCTGGTCAAGAAGCGGCCCAACATGGAGGCGGTGCTGAAGACCTTCGTGGAGGGCGTTGGCGACAAGGGGGACGTGGTGTCCATGAAGCCGCATTTTGTTTATAACAAACTGCTTCTCCCTGGCCTGGCCGACTACAATACGCCAGAGAATGTGGCCAAGTACGCCAAAACTGAGGCCGAGAAGTCGGCGGTGAAACATAGCTCCGCATACGCCCAGCGCACCGTCAATATGTTGGAGTCCATTGTCCTGGCGGTGGTCATGAACAAGGATGAGCCGTGGGTGCTGGAGCCGTGGCACATTAAGGCCTCTCTGCGCAAGGCCGGCTTCCATTGCCGCGAAGACTGCATAACTCTGCCCAAGGAGCGCATCGAGGGGCCCGACCTGAAGAAGGAGAACAAGGATTTCTACTGCACCGTCACCATTAACAAGTTGGAGCAGGCGCGGCTTAAATGCCGCCTGCACCACTGGAGCACAGATCCCAGCGAACGACTCCCCTATGTGCTGGAGCACTGGAAGCAGCAGTCAGAACCGCTGCTGGAGGTCGGCGTGCCCGAGAAGACCAAAGAGACCAGAAAATAAACATGTTGATTTATGAACAGCGCGGAAAACAAAGTGCATTTATTTTTAACATTTTATCAAGTTCTGCATAGAAAAGTTGTACTTAAAGGCTACTTTTACGAGTCTACATATATGATGTGGGTTAAGTTGATTAGTGGACTGCCTTTAGCTCCACCTCAAAGACCAGTGTCGAATTGGGTGGGATGGTCGGGGGAGATCCGCGTCCTCCGTAGGCCATGTGCGGAGGGCAGGTAATGCGTCGCTTACCGCCCACTTTCATGCCGGCGACGCCAACGTCCCAGCCCTTAATCACCTCGCCGCCACCCAGAGCGAACTTGAAGCCCTTGCCCTTGAGCAGGCTGTCGAATGTCTTGTTGTTCGACTGCAGACGGCCGATGTAGTAGACCGAAACGCGTTTTCCCGGCTTGGCCTCGTCACCCTTGCCGGCAATAACATCGGTTATCTTCACGCCGCCGGTGATGGTGCGCTCACCTCCGGATGGCTGCTGCTGCTTGGCGGTTTGATCCTTGGCCTTGGGCTGCTCCTTCTTGGGCTCGTTCTTGGCCTTTTGAGGCTGCGGCTGCTTTGCCTCTTTCTCCTTCTTCTGAACGCCATTCTGCTCCTTGGCACCTTTTTTAGCATTAGTCTCTGGCGATAGTTTGGCAATCTTGGCCTTGGGCTGCACTACCTCCTCTTCCTCATCAGAGTCCGAGTCGTCTTCCTCACCACTATCGTCCTCCTCATCGTCATCGTCGTCATCCTCCTCTTCTCCATTTTCAAGCGACTCATAAAGTTGACTTCCATCGTCGTCTTCCTCCTCCTCCCCCTCACTATCTTCATCATCATCATCGTCTTCCTCAACTTGAGCTCCAGCTTTCTTTCCCTTTTTATTCAGCTTGGCTGTATCCTTCATCAAGTTTTCAAGGGTGTATTCATCGTCGTCCTCATCGGATTCGATGTCGTGCAAGTAGCCCAACAGCGATACCGTAGCGTCGCCTGCGAAGCGGAAAAAACGTGCTATAATTCTGGGCAGGAGATTCCGAGATTAATAAACTTCCAAGGAACTCGAACTTACCTTCTGTGTTGAATGTAATCTGGTCACCCTTGCTGAAGTTCAAATCCAACGGCGCCTGGGGAATGACTTTAGACACGGTGGCCACAATGAATTTCTCCGTCTCGTTCGTAACGTAGAGCTTGGCACTTTCGCCCTCGTCGATGGCGACACCCGAAATGTGGAACGATTTCACAATCGTCTGGGAGTACTTGCGCCTAGGCTTCATGTGCAAACCTAAACGGCGGGAAGATTTATGATTTACATTATTTTTAACGCAAAGATACAAATGGCGCCGCCGTCCACGCTGCCGGCGCCGCCACAAGCCTAAGCACGTGGCTCGAACAAAAACCACCCGGACCCGGGAGTTCCAAGTGTGATCAAGAGTTCGGTTCACTAATATAGTAATCTAAGTTAGGCCACTTACCCCAAAACATGGACATATTGAAAGTATATGGAGTTCTTTTGACGGAAATGCAAGTCAAAAATGATGGTTTAAAAAACTGACGCCGACTGAAGACCAGATAGACAGTGTGACCGCGGATTTATCGATACGAAATACTTTCCGGTTCAGCAAAAAATACCATAAAATACCATACCAGGAAAACCTGGCAGCCCTGGTCGCTCAAGCATAAAAAGTCTGGCAGCATTAGTCGCTCGTGACATGTTAAAAGTCGAATTAGCGCCCCTACAGTGTAAGAAGAAAGGTTTTCCTTACTGAATGGTTCTGAAAAAAGGTAAATACTTAGTAAAAGTTAAAAATGGTTCTGAAAATAGGAAAATTCTTTAAAATTGTGCTTTTTTGTGCTTTCACACGCGCAGAGTTGCTTGTTAAAACATACGATTGTGGTCACGAAACATCGATGGTTCCGATGTTTTTAAAACATCGCTTTGTGTATTTGTGGCAGCGATTGGCGAAAAAATCGTCTCTTTCGGGGATTTCGAGCCCCGCCTTGTTAAATTGCATTAAATTCGAGACGCTGGGGGCATGGTAAAGAGCGCAGCATGACGGAGAAGATTACGCTAGCGGACGCGCTGTCCAATGTGGAGGTGCTGGACGAGTTGTCGCTGCCGGATGAGCAGCCGTGCATTGAGGCCCAGCCCTGTTCCATTATCTACAAGGCAAACTTCGACACGAACTTCGAGGACCGCAATGGATTTGTCACCGGAATTGCCAAGTACATCGAGGAGGCGACCACTCACGCCAACTTGGTAAGATAGAGATCGCAGCGCCCCGCTTTAGTTGACCAAATTACTCACACCTTCCTCCCACTTCCGCCCGCAGAATGTGCTGCTGGACGAGGGGCAGAAGCATGCAGTCATGCTGTATACATGGCGCTGCTGCTCGCGCGCCATCCCTCAGCCCAAGTCCAACGAACAGCCGAATCGTGTCGAGATCTACGAGAAGACAGTGGAGGTCCTGGCCCCGGAGGTGAACAAGCTGCTGAACTTCATGTACTTCCAGCGCAAGGCTATTGAGGCCTTTTCGGGCGAGGTTAAGCGCCTGTGCCACGCCGAGAAGCGCAAGGATTTTGTGTCCGAGGCGTACCTGCTGACGCTGGGCAAGTTTATCAACATGTTTGCCGTTCTGGACGAGCTGAAGAACATGAAGTCGAGTGTGAAAAACGATTACTCCACGTATAGGCGTGCCGCCCAGTTCCTGAAGGTGATGTCCGACTCGCACACCCTGCAGGAGTCGCAGAATCTCTCCATGTTCCTGGCCACGCAGAACAAGATTCGCGACACGGTCAAGGACACGCTGGAGAAGATCGTTGGCTACGAGGATCTGCTCTCGGATGTGGTCAACATCTGCGTGCATATGTTCGAGACGAAAATGTACTTGACGCCGGAGGAGAAGCATATGCTGGTCAAGGTCATGGGCTTCGGCCTGTTCCTCATGGACAGCGACGCCTGTAACATCAACAAGCTGGACCAGAAGAAGAAGATCCGTCTGGATCGCATTGACCGCATCTTCAAGAACCTGGAGGTGGTCCCGCTCTTCGGCGACATGCAGATCGCCCCCTTCAATTATATAAAGCGCAGCAAGCACTTTGACTCCAGCAAGTGGCCGCTCTCCAGCTCGAATGCCATCAGCCCCCAGGCGGATTTGATGGTGCATCTGCCGCAGATACGCGAAGATCACGTCAAGTATATATCGGAGCTGGCCCGATACACAAATGAGGTGACCACCACCGTCAAGGAGAATCCCTCCGACGCCGAGAACCGGATCACCTCCGACCTGGCCCTGCGTGGCTTGCAACTGCTTTCGGAGTGGACCAGTGTGGTCACAGAGCTGTACTCCTGGAAGCTGCTCCACCCCACTGATCACCATCAGAACAAGGAGTGTCCCGTGGAGGCGGAAGAGTATGAGCGGGCCACCCGCTACAACTATACCTCGGAGGAGAAGTTCGCCCTCATTGAGGTGATCGCGATGATCAAGGGCCTGCAGGTGCTGATGGCGCGCATCGAAACGGTGCTGTGCGAGGCCATTCGGCGGAACATCTACTCGGAGCTGCAGGACTTTGTGCAACTTTCGCTGCGCGAACCCCTGCGCAAGGCGGTGAAGAACAAGAAGGATTTGATCCGGAGCATCATTATGTCTGTGCGCGAAACGTCGGCCGACTGGCAAAAGGGCTACGAGCCCATTGACGACCCAGTGTCCAAGGGGAAAAAGGATCCAGATGGCGGCTTCCGCATCCAGGTGCCGCGCCTCAACGTGGGTCCCTCCTCCACACAGCTGTACATGGTGCGCACGATGCTGGAGTCGCTGATTGCCGACAAGAGCGGCGGCAAGCGCACGCTGCGCAAGGATATCGATGGCAACTGTCTGATGCAGATCGACACGTTCCACAAGACGTCCTTCTACTGGAGCTACCTGCTCAACTTCAGCGACACGCTGCAGAAGTGCTGCGATCTCTCGCAGCTGTGGTACCGCGAATTCTACTTGGAGATGACCATGGGTCGCAAGGTTAACAAGTGTCTGGTGCGCCATCAACACAACGAGGAGTGCAAGGATCTGATCACCATGGAGAAGCGCATTCAGTTCCCCATCGAGATGTCCATGCCCTGGATCCTCACTGATCACATTCTGCAAACGAAGGAGCCCTCAATGATGGAGTAAGTGATGCGGGGACAGCTTGACTTTTCGAACTATTACTCACAGTCCAATATTCTCATTTCACAGATTCGTTTTGTATCCTTTGGATCTGTACAACGACTCGGCGCACTATGCCCTCACCGTCTTCCGCAAGCAGTTCCTCTACGACGAAGTGGAGGCCGAGGTCAATCTGTGCTTCGATCAGTTTGTCTACAAGCTGAGCGAACAGATTTTCGCCCATTACAAGCAGTTGGCGGGCAGCATATT